>JAATLQ010038271.1:61645-88122 GCA_013421005.1 Heliconius erato x Heliconius himera
TTTCTTAACAGTAGGTTCCCTCTGCCTACCCTGCTGTGTGCGGGATACAGCGTGAAGCTGATTTATTTATTTATTTTATTTTATTATAGTTGTCAATCAATTCTGCTTAAATCAATAATCATGTATTTTAAGCGGGCGAAGCCGTGGGCGGGCCGCTAGTTATAATATATTATAATAAAATACATATTATATAACCTCTTTTTTACTTCTTTCATATTATCATCTACATTCAACAATGACTTGTCTATACAACAACACATACAGATAAAACACTAACACAATAAGCAGCCGTAAAATCAAATGGATCATCAAGTTGAAAAAGAATCCATTTTTTGTTGGGATTGTTCAAAATCGAAGGCACATGTCAGATGACGTCACTGCTCCCGCCAAAACCAGTTTCGCGCCAATTCGCAGCTGTCGACGGCAAAGCGGTCGGGCTGCAAATAATTTACCCTTTTTACTTTATTTTACTTCGCCGGCCTCGAGCCTTCAGCCTCCGAGATACACCGTTACCTCTTCTAATTGTGGACTTTGCTTTTTATCACATAAATTTGGTCTTTAATACCTGGAAGATATCATGTTTAGTTTGTCCAGACTTATCACGTTTTATATCGTGTTTGTGAGTGAGTGAGTCACCGGCGTTCCCACGTTAAAAAATATCCGACGCGCTCATAAATTCGGATTTGAAATACATTTAATCCGTAAAGTGATTCAACTAACTAGTTGATCCGTATGATTTTTTAATCTCAGTGTCAATATTGGTTCATGAGGTATTGTGGGTCTGTGAGTATCGTTAAAAAATTAGAAAATTGATTGAAGATTAAAGAATTAACTATTATGTTGCATAAAATCAGTAAACATTTAACAGGAGCATTTCAGTACAATAATATCATGGCCACCTCATGACTGGGAGCTCAGGTCGGCAGTGCCAACCCAGAAAAAAAATTATAGAAAATTTAAAATACATTAGGTACATAAAAAGATCAGTATAAAGATACATTTTTGGCAATTTTCATTTCATTACATTTTCGCCCTTATTATTTACATTATTATCGAAAAAAATCATGTAATAGTTTTTGTTTTACTTGTTTTTCTTGTAGCCATATACACAGGAATACCATCTTTATAATATTTTACTTACAGTGTTTCAACGTACTAAATCTGAACTTATTTATATATGATCAAAGCGTTTAGATAAGATTTGGCGACACATCATGAATAGAATTCTCTATAAATCGCCGATATAGGTCACCACTGTTAGCTAGACTTCCTGTTGGTAATCGCGAAAATAACTACGGTTGCACACTTGCCACATCACTCATACCTTGCAAGTATTTAAACGGCAGTTAAGGTTCTATATTGCATTTTATAATTGCATAATTAGACTAGTTGGGACATGTTTAAAAGTATGCAATGATTCTAAACTCAAAACTTCCACCGATAAGAAATATATTAGAAATATTTGTGACTTAGAAACGTACATTGTGAAGATGAGTTACGAATTACGATTGATTTTAACCTAATTGTCTATCTCAATATAAAATGCGGGGAAAATGTGGAGAAAATTAGGAAATATATGTAATATTACGATATGTTACGATTCTAATTTTAATACATAATAAAAGACTAAAAACTTCTCTGAAATATTAAAAAAAAATGGATGGGCGTAAGACGATATTGCAATATTGCACACAAAAAATACCATCTTCAGACTGTGTAAAATTATCGTTTATTGTATTACTTATTCTAAAATACAATATGTAAGTACGCGAAATACGGTTTAAGAAAAATATACAACTAAAAATTATGTAAAATTAATAAAATTGATATACCATGTTAGTGGTTGAGCTATCAATAAATCATATTCGATTATTATGTATTCTATTTAATATTTATAAAAAAAAACATTATATAATTAAAAGGCAAGCTTCTCACAAAGAGGTGAAATTCTAGTCATTAAATAAACAAGTTCGGACAGCTTTCATTGGATGAAAGTTTTCAAGAGTGACTGACGGCTGGCATATATCACGTTAGTTGGCAGGTTCATCGGTTCATACTTTACTATACGAGGACGAGTATACTTTACTAGAGGGCGCGCGCGGCTTCGCCCGCTTATTTACACCCTTAGGGGTGAATTCTAAAAAAACCACGAAACACGTGTTCAATAAAATATTTTTAACAGTCTGAATTTAAATTTAAAAAAAAATCGGTGGCGATTTAAAGATTTTTCCGTATAAACTTTCAACCCCTTATTTGAACCTTTAGGAGGTGAATTCTAAAAAACCATAAAACACGTATTCAATGAAATTTTTTTAAGAGTCTGAATTTCAAATTTTATAAAAATCGGTGCCGATTTAAATTTTTTTCCATACAAAGTTTCAACCCCTATTTCATCCCTTTAGGGTTAAAATTTTTCAAATTCCCTTCTTAGTGGATGTCCAGAATATGAATATAAACATCTGCCCAAATTTCACGTTTCTACCATCAGCGGTTACGGCTCTGCGTGCGTCTTACCTCAGTCAGTCAGCACAAGTCTTTTTATATATATAGATTATATGGCTGTGCCAGAGTTATGTACATAGCTGAACTACAACTTATTTTACAACCTTGAATATTGTAGGCCAGTCGTGTCGCAGGGGCACAAAGAGTGACTGTAAACGCGACAGTTTGTAGATTCGATTCCCACTCAAAGAAATCTATTTAACATTTAAATTTTTATTCGCTCTGGTGTCGAGGCAAAAGCGCGGCGCGTCTTTCATCTTTTTTCTCGGTGGAAAATGGGGAACAGAGTGGTTTAACACTAGGCTTTTTCGTCTGTTTATCCTGATGATTAACGATGTGCCCCTGCGCCACAACAGACCTCAACGTGTCGCCATGAATGTACCTATTTAAACTTGAAATTTATCGAAGCAGTGATTTTCTCGAGAAGACACTATACAACTTTCTTAAAAACCGGTATTATAGTTGATGGAAATTGGAAATTTAACACCTTATAAGCAACAACGATGCGTAAATAATTAACTCGACATTTAAACTATACGAACTCGTCATATGAAAAATTAAGAAAAATTATCTGGAATATCCTCAAACGCTTGAGGATTATATGAAATATGCAGATAAAATATACATATATTTCAAGCTAGCAAGATATCATACAAAACGTGAAAATGGCTTTGATTAACCCGATATTACAAAACATATGTCTTTAAATTGCAAAAAAGGCGGAGGGAAGACTTCGGTTGACCTTTGAGAACACAGTATTCGTAGAAAGCATGAGGACCTCATGGACGACATGTATGAAGAGATTGATGAAAAAGAGGTATGTGGAGAGGGACACTAGCTAAATGATATACAGTTCTCAAAACGCCTCAATATCACATACACACACACGCACACACACACAATAACACATACACACAATACATAATAAAAATTAATTAGACTGAATAATCTATAAACTTGTCAACATACAAAATGTTGAACGATAATCATCATTTTGTGATAAATTATTTCACGTCAGTATGGCCTTCACCAATAAACATGACTCTAATGGGGTTGTACGACAGCAAACGAGTGGAAAGCTGCGCATATTAATCTTTGCATAATATGATTGCACCCGATTCGACTTTTACTTTCTGCGGACCGGTCAGCTCGGTTAAGTCAGTTGCATGGTTCAGTTGAAAACATGTGAAAATCCATTGTAGAAGTTTCTTTAGGCCATTGAGGTGCAGTGGCATGTTGTTATATATTGATTGTAAACGAGGCGGTTGTGAGCTCGATTTCCACTCTGGGGAATGAATAATTTAATATTTTTATTTCTTCGATTTGGTACAAGATAAAGCGTGGCGTTAAATTTCGCTATTCAACAAGCAATGTCTTGAAAATTCGCCGAAAAGTTAGGTAATGGAGTGTGATGACTCTTGGTTCCCTTTGTCTTTTCCTGTTATATTCGGAGACACACTCGGTACACATATGCAACGGCACAGCGGGAAGAAAAAAAAACCATACATTTTAATATAACTTTTACACTTCGCTATATATTTAGAGTATTTTTCGAAAATGTATCTCTCCAGATAAATATGAAAGAAAATATATTAAATTCCCGTAAATCAATGCTGCACTCGATCAATCAAGCAATAACGAGAAACCCCAATAATATAAAACTTAACATTCCTATGTATGGGATTCAAACTTAGAATCATTGCTTCAATCAGACACTCGATACTGTAACATATATTTATTTATGCTAGTGATATAATTATTCTATATAAAAATTCTATCTAAATCTGTATTAAAAATAACAAATATAATTTTAAATAAAAAATATTAATGAACTTTGCAAATATTTTTTATACTACTCTTATTTTGTCTATTGAGATGGTGCTTAACCTAAATTGGCCCCGTAATGAATTATATTTCTATACCTAATGAATAGATCTCCATATCATTATAAATTCAGTCGTCAATGGTCATTGTTAATAAATATGTGGGCGTAGCCAGCTGTGCTGATTTGGTATTTCTCGCCAGATATTACAATATCATATGACTATTTTGTAGCAAATTAGATACCATGTAGATATAGAATTATTTGCATTCTATTTTTATGCTTGTAAACCAGACAAAAATAACACGTAATAGAAAAAAATCTATATATTTTATCAAACAAGTCCCCAGCGTTCGTTTCGAAATTCTATTAAAAAAACAACAATTTTATATTCTGTCGAACAACGCTTTAGGATTCTATTTTTTTTTTATTTAATCTTCATTACATCTTAAGGACAAACTTGTGCTCAGAGTTGCAAACCTCAGCAAAGCAAAATACAGCAAATGAGACAAAAAAACAAGAGAAACAGAGTAAAATACAATAATTTATTAACAATTACTATTACAACTACAATGAAAAGATCTAACCAAACCATTATTAATTTTATTAAAATTATTAACTTTATCAATATTTTAAATTTTGCAGCTTACGACGTTTACGTAGTAAATTTTTTAAACATATATAAAAAAACGTAACCCTTATAAAATCACTTTGTTATTCGTCTGCTCCTTTGTATGTCTGTCAAGACTGTTTATCTCAAGATTCCGTGAACCTAATTTTATAAAGTGATAACATACGATACAAACGAAGGAAAAAAAAGGAATTTATATTTTTATTTAATGTTTCCTGCTTGGTGTTAAGGTTCTCCGTTTCTTTATCCAGCGCTTGAGACATCAAGTGTGGCAAAACCGCGCCTTGCCTCATTACCAGAACGAAGAAATGAATGAATGAAAATATGAAATATTTCATATCCCGAGTGGGAATCGATCCCACAACCGTTCCGTCCATATCCACACGTTTCACCAGTGTGTTACCACGTAAAATCCTCAATATATAAAATTATTTTTTAATAAAGGTCTATCTCGCTTTTTGGTTTTGTTTTATTAGGTAACATGAGTGTAATTTTACAATCATACAATTTAAATAACGAAAATATAATATATAATTTTACGTGAAATGAAACTTAAAACCGATATACCGCACTGCTTATACTATCTGTGTCTTATCAGCCAATAGTAAGTGGCTTTGCTTCGTACACGCACGAACTTCGGACCCAATACTGTGTGACGTTTTGATTCGTAATCTGTGCTTCTATTTTACCAATGACGTCCATTTTGACAAGAACAACACGTGAACATGTGTACTGTTTAATCGAAGTTTTTACTTAATATTTATATGAAATGGCTATGTTAGCGGGTCCTCGTCGTAAGCAAAAAGTAATTAATTTACGTGCAAAAAATAACGCATGGAGTAGTGATGTAAATAAATTTGGTCAGCGAATGCTAGAAAAGATGGGATGGAGTTCAGGAAAGGGGTTAGGTGCGAAAGAAAATGGTATTGTTGAGCATGTAGTGGCCAGATACAAAAACGATGAAAAAGGACTTGGATTTGAGGACAAAAACGATCAGTGGACAAAACATGAAGATGATTTTAACGCTTTACTTGCAAATTTGTCTAATGGTAAGTTCCAGTATTATGATATGTTTATTTTTCAACATTATAACTAATATGATATGTAAAATTATAGCTATTATCATATGTTCGGTCGTCGTATGCCGGTCGTGGCGCAGGGGCACAAAGTGTGACTAAAATCTTCTGGTTGTAGGTTCGATCCCCACTCAAGGAAGTGAAATATGTATTTACATTTATATTTTAATTTCTTCGCTCTCGTGTCAAGGCATAGCGCGGCGTTGAATTCCACCACTCAGCACGCAATGCCTCCAGAATTCGGCGGAAAGTGGGGAACGGAGTGTCTTTACACTAGGTTCCCTCTGACTTCCCTGCTGTGTGCAGGATACAGCGTGAAGCTGATTTTATTTCTTTTATCATGTTTATTTTTGTAAGATTTTACTAGTGATTCCTTATATCAATATATTATTTTGTTCTGTCTCTCTACAAATATTTATGCAACTGATAATTGTTAAATACTTATTTAAGTTTATTTTTTTTAGGGGATGACAATAAAGAAAGTTTACATAGTGGTGTTTCCTTAGAAGTGAAATCAAAAAAGAGTAAAGCACGTATTCATTATCATAAATTCACAAGAGGGAAAGATATCTCTCGTTATAGTGATAAGGACTTGGCAAACATTTTTGGGAAAAAAAGTTTTAAGGAAAATGAAGAAGAAGAGCCCATTAAGGAAGATCTTAAAAAATCAGAACAAATTTTCACGGAAAAGGGTAATATGGATGACTATTTTAAAAATAAAATGGCTGCTATTAAATCTAAATGCAAATTACTCAATATAGAAAATAAAGAACATTTAGATGAAGAAGTATCTGATTTTGCTTTTAAAGGATTTTCAAGTACTTTAGATAATGAGGTTAATAATGAATTTACAAATAACTGCGACAGCCAACCATTTTCATTTTATACTACCAATAAAAGTAAACAATGCTTAGTTGAAGAGCCTCAAGTGGATGTACAGACTGAAAATGCAATTAAAAATAAGAAAAAGAAAAAATCTAAGAAAGACAATATTCAGGAAGAGATAAATCATACCCCACAGCCATTGTCTGAAGACATTGAAAATCGTGAAGAAGTTGTAAAAAAGAAAAAATCAAAGAAGAATAAACATAAGTTACAATTAGAGGAACAAATAGATGAACCTGTTAAATCAAAGAAAAAAAAGAAAGATAAAAAGGAACAGACTAAAATTGAAGAAGAAATACAGGAAGAAACAGAAAGTCATGAGGATTATGTACCAAAAAAAAAGAAAAAACGAAAAAATAAAGACCTATAATAAAATACAATAACAAAATAACTTCGTTTTTTTTAGTATCATGATTTGTTGTGTTTATAGCAGACTAGCCAGAAAGGAACTAGAATTAAGACATTACTTGATTGAATGTTTTATATTGGCTTATTATTATTGATTTAACTTATTTATTATGAGGCCAATGTGGCCCACTGTCTGAACAGAAGTAACGGTTGTGGGGTTGGATTTCCACTTGAAGAAATTAATTACATATTTTTATTTTTCCAATATGGTATCAAAACAAAGTGTTGTGTTGAGTTCGAAAACACAATAATTTGTCAAAAATAGAGAAATGAATTGTATGAATGTTATATGACGGATATAGTTAATTTTGTCTTATTCATTATTTGTTTAAATTAACTTTTAACAATTTCTTCATTTTGTAAGCAACTTTTTGCATTGTATAATGAATATTTGATTTTTTTTTTATTTTCAGTCAATAATAAAATTAATTAAATTAATGCTTTGAAAATATCAAAACATTAATTTCGTTAAAAACATAATTTATAAAAATTTATGCAATGTATTTTTACATTTCCTTATAAAATCTAAATGCAAAACATTAAAACTGATTCAGTAAAATAAATATATTCATTTAAGATATTTTATAAGTAAAACACTAATGTAATTAACATTATCATTAAAAAATATTATCTTCCATTTATGTAAATTGTATATTTAAATACATATTTACCAAATTATCTCAACAGAACATAACAAAATAAATTGAAGCGAGTATCCGATTTACTTGTCCGGTGGGTCGTTGGCAGGCGGCGGCCATTTTCTCATTGATATTGCGCAGTTGGTATTATATGCGTAGTGATGTAGAAAGCGTATATATATATAACTAACGAATAAAAATCTACTGGTTTATGTTATTTATTAAATTGTATAGTGTGATATAAATATTCAACTTCTAATATAACCAAATTTTCGTCGAGTGAAGATACAAGACTAAAAATATAACCTCAAAATTAAAAAGTGAAATAATAATTGTGACATTTTCGATAGTTTTCGATATACAATCAATATATACGCATTGCATCACTATGCAAAGTTTTAATCAAATATAAACTGTCAAATGTGTCAAATTTCACGTGCTATTATTATTGTGAAATAGTGCCTTTTATTTAACTTTTGAGCACATTGCCAAAAGTGAGAAGTTAGTGTACAATCTTATCATAAAAATAACTCAATAATTGATTGAATTGTGTGAAATGGTTGTACAGTTAGAGTCTGAGGCACCAGAGGAAACTAGGATCCAAAAACACACCTTAATGGAATCGAAAAAATATGTTGTTTTTAAAAATCATGTGCGAGAAATAAAAGAACAACCAGCTAGAATTAGTAATATTGAAAATGTCACAGAACATACAGAAAAAGAAACAAGAGCTGTAGAGAATAAACAATTTAAACAAAGATCACCTTCTCCAGAAAGCAATCAAGTAATTTCATCCATATCCAATGAAGATTTAGCAGAATTAAAAACAATTTACAAAAAATGCAAATCAGTTATAACAAAAATTGAAAGAAAATATGGACATTTACTTGATTTAGATGAGCAAAATGAGTTTACTAATTGTAAAAGGAGAAAACTTAATTCCAATGATATCGATTACCAGGAATGTAAATGTGTCCCTAATAAAAAGATTTTATTTACAGAAGATGGTGAAAAATTATCGCAAGTAGACACAAAATTGGAAAAGCATATATGCAGTCACAATAAGTCAAACTATAATAAAAATAAATATGGACATTCAAATGAATATATTGAAATTGATTATGAGACTGTTGAACCCATTTTGCCAGAAACTATACAAGAGCTGACAGAAATCTTAAAAGATCCTAAAACACAAGCAACCCTAAGGAATAAAGTTATTGCCAAAGTGAAATACTTGCGTTATGAAAATCTTAATACTATCCGATTTAATAAAGAATCTTTAGTACAACAATTGAAATCAAATCCTGAAGAAATTATAGACTTTAAAGGCACCAATATTTCAAATCTAGAAGGTTATCCAACTAAATAAATTGTTTGACATACAAGATGTTATTTTATTTTGTACACATTGTCATTAAAGTGAACACTGTCTGTTTTTTGAGGCATACAAGAGTTAAGAGATTCTTAGAATATTAAAAAAGCAAGTTAAAAGAAAAATGTAAAATATAGTGTTAAGTTTAAACTCATTACATGTCAGGGCATCCAATCCAATTATAAGTAATTATTTTAATGAAATTCTTAACTAAATTAAATTCGTATTTTTGAAAACACCCTTAAAAACTTCCAAAACTTAATTATATTCATCTTTTAATGATTTTGTTGACCAAATATCTTCAATTATTATTTTAAAATAACATTGAATTGTCAATATTAATAATACACTACAGTTCAGTTCAATTCTGTGCAATGCTATTATGGTGTAAGCATTTGAGTGCAAGCGTTTATTGATTAGATTCCAAATTTTGTTTTATTTCCTTGCACTGATGACAAAGCAGGACATTGAGTGGATACATTCAACTCTAGTGGTAAAAATTAGCAGTTTGTGGGGAAACCAAGTGTCTAAACAGTAAACACTGGTTTCTATCTTCCTCATTTGCTATACACATGTGAGATACTGTACAAAGCTAGAAAAAAAGTGCACTAGTTGAGCTCTGTAAATATATTTTTTTAGATACTGCATATTATTTTCTGAACTCTGTAAATATAACTGTATCACATTATTAATTAATGTCATATTTATGATTTTGAACAACTTACTGACTACAGAATATCTTACATTATAAAACAGAATATGAGATATTTTAATATTTCAAGACATTTAATTTAATTACATTTAATAGACAAGCCTTGAATATACACTAGGTTTAAATCTGCAACTTTGTTTGCATAAACTTTATGATCATTGCCATTGGGGAAGTGAGTTGGGCTGCTAGTCTCACATTAGGTCTCAATTTTTGTATTTTTTAAAAAAAAAATTTATAATGTTATATTAATAACTTATAATTTGGTTGGGTAGCCAAGATGTGGAACCATATCAGTCCAGAATCAGGAATTTAGGCTTTCAAAATAAATATTATATTATATGTTGCTATATAATATTTTTTTTTGTGAAAAGCAAAAGAAACAAAATAATATTATTGTATTGTTATTTATATAAGAACATATTTCTTTTAGTTTATATTCAATGTACAGAAATGACTCATTTACATTTATATTGAATATTTTTTTAGATTAATTGTATTCATATTTTTTATTAAAAGTAAATTCAAAATTTATTTACAAATAAAAGATTTTTTTTAACAAATAGCTACACCATATTTTAAATACTAATCTCAATCGTGCTATCGTACTATCGTGTTCTAATTATATTATCATTTTAAAGAGAATTTTCATAAATTAAAAACTAAGGGTTCTGTTAAGAGAAGTTTTTCAAAATGTAATAGTAAAACTGTCTTATAACTGGATAAGCCGTTTCTAAGATGCGTGCACAAAGAAAGACGAAAATTTTAAAAATCATTACATCCAACTACCGACGCGCTAATTTCAAATGCGCCATGAGGATATAAGTTTATACTTTATTTATTAAATGTATGATATTCATTGTTGAGGCCAGTGGTGGCGCAGAGGCACAGAGTGTGACTGTAAAATCAATTGGTTGTGGGTTCTATCCGCGCTCGAGGAAATGAAATATTTATTTACATTTACATTTTCATTTAGAGGCAAAGCGCGGCGTTGAGTTCCGCCCCTCAACACGCAATGCCTCCAGAAATCGGCGGAAAGTGGGGAACCGAGTGTCCTAACACTAGGTTCCCTCTGCCTACCCTGCTGTGTGCGGGATACAGCGTGCAGCTTATTTAATTCGATTTTTAATATTCATTATTTGTTCTTTTGTTGTTATTACCATACAAACGTGTTTGACAAAAACTTTAGTCAATATACATACTACAATCGCTGACATGTGTCGCATTGTAATTTAGTATATCGATTCAACAAGTATTTGAACACAACACGCCAATATATTCTTTAGTTATTAAGCCTATAGCCTTTGCTTTTCCATTAAATTTAGTAGAACTACGAAGCATAGAATTTACATTTGTCTGTAAAGTGAGCCACTAATACCTTCGGTCGTGGTATTCGTTTATAATATAATTAACACCCTATAGTCTCCACAATAGGGTCTAATTTGACTATATATGCAAAATAGCTCGCCATGTATAGGATTGCGAGTTGAATAACGATGCCGTACAATGTTTACTGCGTACGCGACAGCTTTATGAAATAGCTGGAATTCGGTTTGAGGTTTTCTGCGTATTTAAACGACAGGTGATATCGATTTAGGCGAATAGCGGTGTATGTAAACAGGCTAAGGTTTGCCATCTCACTTAGTGAAATTACATATTCACTCATTTTCTGTGCTCTCTTTCTCTCTCTCCACCGCCATATATTTAACTCAGTTATACTGTAGTAAAGCAGTTATAGAAGAAATAAAAACATAAAAAACCGATAGTATCCATTTTAATTTGAACTTAGCACTGTAATACTGCCTTCGAACTTTAAACAAGCACAAGGTAGAACTGTAATCTCATATGGCGCGACGCGGCGTCATCGGTGGACGCCTACGATAGAACCTTCTTGCATACGATTATAATAATTTTATTAAATATTTTTCTTACTATTAAATACCAAAAATCTTTCAATGTGGACTTTGTGGTAAATTAAAAATAATTTTATATATTAATTATCGCAAATAATGCTCTATGACTAAAGATTTCTGCCTTTTAAAGTTTGTTATTTAAAAAAAAAAACTACGAAACACATGTGCCTAATATATAAATTGTGTCAATTTGACCGAGTGACAAGTGCAGTTAATTTTTCATGGACACATTTTACTCTACAATGAAGTTGGATAACTTTGGATTTGAAAAATTACAGGTTTGTTTGTATTTTAATAACAAAATTATTAATAATACCTAATTTGAAGTAAATTACCACGCAGTGAGATACATAACTAAAAGATAAATAAGAATTATTCTTTTTAAGTTGATATTTAATCGTCGTTTTGATTTTATAAAAAACTTAGGATAGATTATTAATCTCAAACTTTAATCTCTATAATTTTTTAATTTCATCTGACCTAATTATAAATTTTTTTAGATTTTTTAAATACGTTTAAGTTAGAAATAAAAAATATAAATTAAAGCCAGGCACTGGATAATATGTAAATGTGGGCTTGTAACTCTGTAATCTCATTAGTTATTGGTGAGAAGGCAAACTGCTTCTTTAGGTACTTACGGTTCCGCCTAACGTGCTTAGTTTAGGTCATAAGAAAGGTGTGTACACTGGTATTCTTTGAATAAAATGCCTTGCATATATTAAATTTTATTTATCAATACAGGAGAAATGTTTTATTAAGTTCACAAATCATCATGTCGTCGAGGCTCAGTAGCATAAGTGCGTGGCTATGAACATGATGTCTGTGAGTTCGATCTCACGCGGAATAATTAATTATTTAATATTAAATTTTTTCGGTAACAATTCAAAGTGGGAAACGGGGTGCCTTAACACTAGGTTCTCTCCGTCTACCCTGCTATTTGGGGGATACAGCGTAAAGCTAAAAAGAACATCAATTAAAGCTTGAGCATAAAAAGTAATAAAAAATTGGTATTTACATTATTTGATGATTTGATTTGTAGCTTCCTGTTGGATGTTACTACTGACATTTCTACGTAACTTGACAAAATTCAAAAGTGCTTGTATCTAATGACCTATTTGTAAAGAATAAATATTTTGATTTTGAAACTTTTATTTACATTTTAAAAATTATCTTTATTAAAAAGAACAATCTCAAGTAAACAACTTTTGTTGCATAAGTGGAGACGTATTTGGGTTTGCGTAGGAGAGTTTTATGGCCTTACAGCATATTGAAACTTCGCAACGTGAAGACTTATTGCTTTAATATATAATATAATAATGTTTTTTTAAGATATTATATTGACATTCATTGATTTTGATTAGATATAAGCATGTTTTATGGAGATTAATCAAATAATTTTTCATTTTCCATGACATATAAGGGAATTAAGTAAAATAGGTAGGGAAATAGGATATAATTTATTGGTCGGTTTCTTCGCAAGAATTAAAATATACCAACTATTTTATCAAGCGGTAGAATTAAACCAAGGTTTCTTAATATCAAACCAAACTCTACTTCGATTTTGTCCAGAAGATTGTATTCTGTTCTTTGTCTTATTATGGCCGTTTCCCGCGCACCGAATTATTATTTTATTTAAAACACACATTTTTAGAGTAGAATTTGCCACAAAATTCGCGTTTAAGTCCTAATCACCGCAACTGCGCCACTATAGCATCACAGAAACCGTTGCAATTAAATCACTATTACATTAAGAGGTGTGGGCTGTAGGATGTTTACAAATGCAAGTATAATCAAGAACTCGTTAAGACATGGAAAGGCGTGGATAACAATGCGCTAAACAATAAACGCTATGTTTCATTTTTAAATGTTTTAGCAGTATTACATACTAGGCAAAATTAAATATTAAAACTTTGTAAGAACAAGATATTACTTTTTGAAAGAAAGAATTTGTAAATATTCTTAATCTAATTGCGACATATGTAGTTTTCTTGATGTAAATAAAAAATTAAGTTTTTTAGACACGAAAAATGAGAGAAAGAGAAAGAAGAAGAGAAAGAAAGAGGCTTGCTACCTCTTTTTATTGTATTAGATAGAGTTTACAACTATAATATTATAATAAGCCATGAAGGTTTTAAAGTATCTATTCGATTGAACTATGTTAATCCTAACAACTTTACCTAATAGAATTGTCTCTGGTTTATCATTCAAGTCCGCGTCCTCTAAGACTAATCTGATCTGTTTACGGTGGTACGGCTTCTACGACTTTCAAACATATTTCATGTAATTACATGATTTCGTATAAGTAACTTTTGTTTACTAATACAGCAGGGTAGGCGGAGGGAATATAGTGTTTAATCCGTTCCCCATTTTCCGCTGAATTCTGGATTCATTATGTGTTAAGTGGTGGTGGTACTCAACGCCGCGCTTTTGCTTATTAGGCAACTCCGTCTTCGATCTTTTAGATTTAATCTAAAAGAGTTTAGTTAACTTAGAAATCTCTTTTGACATAGCGAAGAAATATAAATATTTCCTCGAGTGGGGATCGAACTCACAATCAGCCGTGACTGCACAGTCACACACTTGTGATCCTGCGCCACGACTGGCCTCAAGTAGATATCAACCTAATTTTATCATAAGTTATTCTTAGCTCTCTTATTGTTCGAAAACCTTAGATATATAAAACTGAAAACGCAAATATGTTCACATTTCCGTTGGACAATAAGAGAATTTTAATTAAAGCATCAAAGAGAAAGATTTTTAAGAAGGTAATTATATTTAATCTAAAATGTCAAAGAGATTTTCTTAATAAGAAAAGTCTAACAACAATCAGAAATATTTTTTCTTGATCTGCCTCGTTATTGCTATATAATTTAGTTTTTATCAACACAATTACTACTAATCGGATCGAATGAAAAATAGAAATTTTTTGTCAAAGTATATTTTTGTGGGATTTAAATTGGGTGCCATTTTTTATTGGCATAAAAAATGTTTGGATCTAAATGTTACGATTATTAGGTTACTTTAGGTTACTAATTTACTTTATTGTTTCCAATAAAAAAAATATTCGATTAGTTATCCATGATTATTATGCTTTGGCTTAGACAGCTACTTTTAAATAAAAAATCGGACTCTAATTGTACACGAGGTAAGGCTTGGTTTTCAATTGGTATTTATGCAAAGTATAGCCTTCAAATCCGAATCTGCAATGTGGAGAAATGACTAATATATAAAGATTGTCAATAAATAATGTGATGTCTATGAGGTAAAAACCGGACAAGCGCGAGTCGGGCTCGCCCACCAAGGGTTCCGTACAAAAATTGGAGGTTTCGAGTTTTTTCTTAAATTCAAGTTCAGCCAGAGCCCTTTCATCTGGTACCTCATTTGAACAAGCGGCTTTAATATTATTTATCTTTCTCCTTTTAAGGACATTATTTTTTAACACTTAACCACGAATATACTGTGCCACGTAATGTGTCTCTACCTGTAGAGACCAGCTGCTAAATTTCATAATTCTACGTCAACCGGAGGTACCCTATTGATTTTTATTCCATTTAAAGTGTCGAAATATGCGTTTTTTGTGAAATAAATGGCCATTTTAAGTAAATGTAGAAATACGATTTTTTCAGGAAATCAAGGCACCATAGTATATAGTTTGAATTTCAACTCGATATCTCCGAGCGTTCCTGAGATAAAGGTTCTTGACAGACAGACAGACGGACGGCGGACGGACAACAAAGCGATCTCTTTAACATTTCTTTTTTTTTCTTAAAAATTACGGAACCCTAAAAAGCGTGCGATGCTTAAAACATTATAAGATAATTTCATAAAAACTTGTTTGAGATCTAATGCAAATGTCATCATATCCTATAGTGATTTTATCCTTCAACATGCCTATTAATAAAAGGTTGTTAAACGGATGTGTGTATCACTTAACATTCAGTGCATGACGTAAATTTTATATTACCGGAATAACATAAAATTCACTGTAATAGAACATTTCATATGAGTCATTCATTTGTCGATGGAATTTAAGATAATATATGCAGTTAAAATAAATAAGCATAACAAACATACAGTACCTATATAAAATTTTTTTTGTATATATTCGCTCTATGTGACAATCAGAGTTATTCTTAAGGGAGTTTCTTTACGTGGGTAACGGAGTGTCTTGACAATAGATTTTCTCTGCCTACCCTGCGGATGTGTGCACAACTGCGGACGTGTCAACATTTTATGCATTTTATTTTTAAGCAGTACCTAGGCTTTAGTACCTAGCATTTTTAGTTAATTTTGATAAAAGAATCAGAGATCAAAAATCAAAATCAGATTTCGGAAGACATAAAGTAATAATTCTAATAGCACAAGACCCCAGGTCCCCCAGACCTACGTCATTTTAGCAAAGCTGAAATTTTGAGGACTATTAGTTTAATATGTAGTTAAAATAGTATACATATATTCACTAACTTAAAAGTGGGGCCCTTTTAAAGGTAGCGCCAACTAAAGATACATGTCTGTCTGTGAGGATGATTGAGCCATCGGATGGGTCTGGGTGCTTATAATGGGTCTGGGTGCTTGTAATAGTCTCGTAAATAATATATGTAAAATTGAGGCTTGCTGGTATAACGTAGTTTGCCCCAATTTTAAACAACTTTTACGATGTCTAGCAGAAGGACGGGCCCGTAAAGGGTCCGGTGATAATAAATATACTTTCTTTACATTATTCTTAAAAACATATTTAAATACGAGCGTTTCTACTTTAATGTAGGTGAGCGTGTACCTTTAGTTGACGCTACCTCTGAAAGTGGGGCCCCACTTTCAAGTTAGTAAGTACGCATGCAGACTTAACTACATATTAGATTATTAACCCTCAAAATTTCTAATCTGATCTGAGAGCCCTGGGATCTCAGTCTATAAATATCATATACTTATCCCGAGACTAATGTCTATAATCTGTATCGTGGCAAATAGAAAAACAGTTTATGTTTAATTTTAATAAATATTTTTTAAATAAATTGATATTTACATTAAATATTTATGTCAACACTCCAAATTGAATCTTGATACAAACATGATGCTCTTAGAAATGCAATGCCTTAACTCAGCAATACAAAAGATTGTTGTGAAGAATTTTGATGCATTTCTTATCGCAGCTGCTTGAAATATGACTAAGCTTTGGTTATTTGATGACATTGTGAATAGATACTGTTTTACTTTCGTATAATATCTGAGTTGTAACAGATTTAGATCATTTTAATTTTTAATATACTGCCTACAACATAAGGTAGGCAGAGGGAACCTAATGTGAAGACACTCCGTTCCCCAGTTTCTGCCGAATTCTGGAGGCATTGCTTGATGAGTGGCAGAACTCAACGCCGCGCTTTGCCTTGACACCAGAGCGAATAAATGGAAATATACATTTAAATAAATACTTCATCTCCTCGAGTGGGGATTGAACCCACAACTACTCGGTTTTACAGTCACATTTTGTGCCTCTGCGCCACGACTGGCCTCAACATTTTTTATAGTAGAAATATCGAACATACAAAGTGATACAATGCTTATAATCTTGATAAACAGCTTAAAGAATTTCTTCTTAAGTTTAAATATATTATATTTTTTTATTGTGTTCAAAAGAGATAACAAACAGGATACAAAAAAAAACAAAAATGCTAATGAATAAGAAAATTATTGCACTTGTAAAGATGCGAATGTTTAAATCTTATATTTTTTTATCGTCTGTATCCCGCACACAGTAGGGTACGCAGTGGGAACCTAGCCACTTCGTTCCCCACTTTGCGCTGAATTCTGGAGGCATTGCGTGTTGAGTGACGGATCTTAACGCCGCGCTTTGCCTGCACACCAGAGCGAAGAAAATGGAAATATTAAATATTTCATTTCTTAGAGTGGGAATCGAACCCACAACCAGTCGCGTTTACAGTCACACTTTGTGCCTCTGCGCCACGACTGGCCTCTACTCTGTAAAACGTACATAATTACTAATATGTTTATGTTTTGAATTAGAAATTCTTTTACTGACCGTTTGAGGAAAACTTTCTTTAAATATAATGACCGATGGCGATGTAATATTTCTAACGAGATTATAAAAAGTTACGTAACGCCATCGGTATGCCTGGCGGAGTAACAAAGGGTTTTTTGTGCAATATATCGTTTTATCTCCCGCGAATGTTCCGAGGTCATCCATCGGAGAGTGGTATAAGATTAGTCACTATATTTTTTTGTGTTTAAATTAGATTTTGTGTTTGAGGCAGAATCAACGTATAAATAATGATATACTTATAATAAAGCTAATAAAGAGGCCAGTCGTGGTGCAGGAGCACAAAGTATGTGACTGTAAACGCCACCGGTCGTGGGTTCGATTCCCACTCTCTGCTGCGTATGTTTTTATTTAAAAATTTTTGGATTAAGATGTAATTAACATATAATTATTGACAGCTCTTGACTATAAAACTATATTCCAATTTCTGTATTTTATGCCCTAACAGAAATATTGAATTCCCAATGAAGTTACCCATTACCACGTCCTAGCTACCTAATTCGTAAAGATGAACATTTCTTAAATATAATATTTACCCAAGTAAGAATCGTATCCACAATCATAATCAGCCATTGCAACTGCACCGTGAATCATATTTCTCTATTTAAAATAAAGCCTAAAATAAAGGCCGTTGTAGCGCAGTGGTACAAGTATATGATTGTAGATACGAAGGTTGTGGGTTTGATTCCTACTAGGGAAATCAATTACTATATATTAATATTCTAATCTTTCTGGTAACAAGACATAGCACGGCGTTGAGTTTCTTTCTCTCTTCTCTGCCTACCATGTTATAGGGGCCGTTCAAGTATTACGTAAGCACTGTAGGGGGGCGGGCGGGGTCTTAGGTTTGCTTATTTTTGACGTTTTCAATGAAATATTTTTAAGAGGATTGCTTATTTTTGATGACATATTTGGTGGTCAAAAATTGCAAAAAAAACTGCTTACGTAATACTTGAACGGCCCCATATGCGGGATACAGCGTGAAGATGAAATAAAAAATGAAAAGGAAACAAAGAAAATTTACATCTAACGCCATTCAAGTCAATTTATAAAATAATTGTGCGTAATGTATGTAGGTCATTACTGGTATTCTAGTGTAATATGAGAAATAGGGAAGGGCAGGTTGAGTATCCATTGCACTTTGCAGTTCAAACTTGTTTCTTTGTTTACATAACTCGCTTTGATCCTTTGTGAAAATACATATCCAGTTCCGCTCACTGGGTGGATAGTGTTAGGTTTGAAAAATTAAATTATGATGACCTTTCTTTTGTTGTATCGTTTGTTTAAAATAAACTTATTTAAACTTAATATTCATATGAATAGTTATACATGAAAATAACTTAGCGATATTACATTATTCCACCCACGGTAGATGGCGGATCCTAACGCCGCATTTTCCTAAAACATCAGGGTTTTCCTAAAAATTATTTGTTAATGAGTTATCATTAAATAAGATTGTAACTAAGTATAATTACATTTAATTGGGTACCAACTGAACTTGAACAGCGTTTTACTGTCGTTTTTCTGAATAACAGCTGACAGGATAGCATTTTTAGATATTTTTCTATTCTCGAATCTATAGTCAGTGTAGGCCAGGCGTGGCGCAGGCACAAAGTGTGACTGTAAATCGTCTGGTTGTGGGTTCGATCCTCACTCGAGATGTAATATTTACTTAAATTTATATTTCCATTTCTTCGCTCTGGTGTCGAGGCAAAGCGCGGCGTTGAGTTCTGCCACTCAAGACGCAATGCCTCCAGAATTCGGCAGAAAGTGGGGAATGGAGTGCCTTAACACTAGGTTCCCTCTGCCTACCCTGCTGTGTGCGGACTATTATAGAATTGGATAATATAATTTTAAAATTCTATTACATAACTATACTGTAATTACAATTGTTGTTTTTTTTATAGACTGCAGAAAGAAACTCCGGCTGGGAAACACACAGGGTTCGATTAAACAGGGTACCTAGCTACGGTTTTGGTATCGCCGTATCTGGTGGTAGGGACAACCCGCACTTCGCGAGCGGCGACCCTTCCATTGCTGTTTCCGACGTGCTGAGAGGTGGTCCGGCGGAAGATAAGTTACAGTAAGTATATCCATACCTATATTATAAATTCGAAAGTAACTCTGTCTGTCTGTCTGTCTGTCTGTTACGCAATCAGGGCCAAACCGCTAATTCAATTATGATAAAATACTCATATAGAGATACTTAAGGGTCTTCGGATGAACATAGGTTACTTTTTTTTCTCATATTTGTAATATTGTCGATATATACTAAGATATTAAAATATTTTTTAGTTTGACAGGCAATTTATTCTGCCATCTTAATAACAACCGACCGTTGCTAAGCAACGGTTTGCAAAGTTTGTTTGTTGTTATAAGAAAACGTCACCCACGTGAGCTTGCTTAACGCATACATGGCGTGCGCCGACTCAACCTTATGAGATACATAAAAACAATGTTTTACAAAAATATTGTTCTTTAATGTTTAAAAAAGTCCGCGATACATATACCATGTTTATCTCTGAAGGTTGAGCAAAAGTAACCATTTTAATTAATTTACTTTTTATTTATCGGGTTTTTGTTGTATATATTTTCTATAATTTGATATTGATCCTTATGAAAATAAATATAATAGTCACTTTTAGCATTTCATCTAGATTGAAATTATAGTTTACTGTATGACATTCTAATAAATAATTAAGGAGATGTCACTGATTCAAAATGACCTAGCCTACGAGCGGCATAGTATGACCGACGCGAACGGGCAGATGACTTTGACAGTTTTGTAAATTTTCATACATTTTCGAACTACTGTTAATTTTTATGTAATTATTTACTGTTTATAATTAATTTATACTTTTCTTTGGTTCTTCGCTTATTCTAAGAGTAGATTAGTTAGATTTTCATAAATTTCTTGGTTTGGTGTAAGTTGCGGCCCTGCGCGGCATCGGCATAATATTATTTAAGTATTTATTATTTAAGGAAAGAATTGTTGTTTATTTCATCTCGGTTGGATGGTTATCTATACCGTTGTTATACTTAATAAATTATAGTTTTATATTTTTGGGATTTTATTTGATATTGCTCGCAAAACTTATCATATTTAATGTAGAAAGGACTTTAGTTATTTTATAGTTATTTCATATAGTATCAGTAGAAAACGTGTAAAAAGATTTTTCTCGGGTAAATCACTAAAATCTATCACTTAAAGTCCAATAAAAAACAGTTCAGTTATTCTGGACATTAGCTCGGGGAAATAGAAAGACAGACAGAGACAAAAAATATAATATCTTTTTTATTCTATTTGAGTATTATGTAAATAACCTCATGCACTTGCAAAAACATAGCACAACACATTTAATTTTAATTCTTTTAAACATTTATTTTACTTTGATGATATTAATAATGTAGCTTGGTTTTGTTTAGTTTTTTGTATTAATATTTTAATATGATTACGTTTTCTTTTTTTTTTCATTTAAATTAGTTAGCTATTTACAAAAACAATTTCATAAATTTATCTAATAAGCATTCGCATAGTTCAAGCGGGCGAAGCCGCGTCCGGGTCCGCTAGTATGTTATAAACCAGTGCTTCTCAACCTTTTTTTTGTTGCGGCACATATTTAACTATTTCAAAATTTGGCAGCACACAAAGAGAAATTATTTACTACAACACACTGCATAAATAGTTTATGACAAAAATTTTAAATATACGAATTTATTTTTTTGTGGATTTTAAATATATATATTCATGTTAAAAATGTTTTTCTTTTTAAATGATATAATTTAATTATATTAACATTATTATATATTTGCAAAATTTGGCGGCACACTAAAGTGCCGCGGCACAGTGGTTGAGAATCACTGTTATAAACAATACAAAACAATCTATACAGATTGTGGTGGAACTCAACGCCGCGCTTCGGAGAGATAATATTTTTTTCACCGCGTTGCTCACTTTGTGAGCTTTGCCTCGTAACCATAACAAGAGAATAAAAATATTAAACATTTCTTTCCTGAAGTGGGATTCGAACCCACAACTATTTGCGTTTAAGACACGCACGATAATAAAATTTTATATATATATTACTTTAGACGGAAATATTTCTTTAATCTGTAAAATAAATGAAGTTTTGAACACATTTTTATTTATAATCAGCTTCAAGTTGTACCCTGCACACAGCAGGGTAGGCAGAAGGAACCTAGTGTTAAAATACTCCGTTCCCTAAATTTTTATTTATGTTTTAACATTAAAACTTTCATAACAAGTCACGCATTCTATACCATTTATATAGCCATAAATTTAACGTGGCATGATATTGTAGATACTATTTAAGACTAAAACGTGAATTTTAAATAGTAGTAGAATTCATAATTTTTCTTAACGAATTTCTTATATTTATCAATAAATATACATATAGAAAGTAATAAAGAGTCTTTTTTTTTTGTATAATATAATAAATAATTGATACTAAAAAGTATTTAAAAGAAAACATTTTATATTTACAGAGTAAACGATAGAATAGTATCCGTAAACGGAGTTCCCTTGGAGAATGTGGAATACGCGCGGGCGGTACAAGTGTTGAGGGAGTCAGGGGCTACAGTGTCCCTTGTGGTACGGAGACGAGCACCAGCCCCGCCGCCTACAGCACCAACCACTATTAAGCTGGCGTTTACAAGGAATGGGAAGAAAGAAGGTAAGTTTTTTTACGTAAAATTACACTTCAGTTTAGTTCTTTTATTATGGCGTTTAGAGCATGTCAAAATTACAGAATAAAATCACTTCGCCAATGCCACATGGTATGGACAAAGGTCCTAAATAATATAAATATAAAATGTTTGTATATTTTTTTATAATCAGGCAGGGACACAAAGTGTGACTGTAAAATCGATTGGTTGTGAGTTCGATTCCCACTCGAGGAAATGCAATATTTATTTATATTTATATTTTCATTTCTTTGGTCTGATGTCTAATACGGAGTTGATTTCCCACAACTCACCACGCAATGCCCTCCAGAATTTGGCGGAAAGTGGGTAACGGAGTGTCTTAACACTAGGTTCCCTCTGCCTACCCTGCTGTGTGCGGGATACAACGTGAAGCTGATAAAAAAAATAACAAGATCATGATCTCATTTCGATATGGTGGAATATGATTATAGAGTTAATTCACAACAATTACATGAGAAATCATTACTATAAAAATTAATTATTAAAATTTCAATACAATTTTCAATGGATAAAATTAAGGGTTGTCATTTAAAATATTTTTAAATATGACTAAGTATTTTGAAATTATAGCAACAAGGGTCTGAATCTCTATTTTAAGCACCAGTTAAGTATTTAAATTAACTATAATTGGCTATAAGTCCAACTAACTGTAATTACATTATTAGAATAATAGCGTACGACATACTGCTGCAGCTGGCACCACGTCATTTCACAGTGAGACCATCGGCATTATGCAGCCTACCTGTGCTATAGTTTTTTCTTTTTACTTTAAAAATATAGCTTTATGTATTTTATCGCGAAAGGAAAATGAATAGTTAGAAGAAACGTTCTTTTTAACGTGGATCTTGTGAATTTAGAGTAAACTGACGTTTTTTGTTGAAATAATTAATTATTAAATAAAGATCGTTTATTTATTTTTTAAGTTTTAATAGGAACCTTAGTGAATATGACTGGAAAATTCTGGAAAAACATCACCTTCACAAATCTAAATACATATTATACAATATTTTTCAGATTTTGGTATAGTATTAGGCTGCAAAATCTACGTAAAAGAACTAACGATGCGAGCGAGGGAACAGTTAAACCAAGCCGGACAAGGGCTATGTGAAGGAGACGTTATTAGTCGTATAAACAATACGGCGGTCACCGACGCGATGACTCTCAAAGAAGCGAAGAAACTCGTGGAATCTTGCAAGGATCGACTCAATCTGGTCATCACTAGAGAACTTATTAGAGAAGAGACAGTCTCTAATGGAAACTATAATCAGAATAATTATAGTAGTCTAGGTATGTATATTTGATTCTGTCGTAGATATTAGTTTTAATTTTTTTATGATATTATGTAGCCGAAAATGATATTACTTTTGTTGATTTTTTACTTTAATAAAAAAGCCTAAAATCCCACCAACGTTTCGAGTAATTCTTACAAAGTCCATGCAAATACAAGACAAAAATATTAAGAAAACAAAAAGGAAAAATAATATTGCCATTTCCGTGCCATTGTGAGAAGACAAAGCGCGGCGTTCAGTTCCGCCACTCAATATGCAATATCTAAATTCCGCGGTGCGTGGGGAAAGAGAGTGTCTCTTCGTTGTCTCTAGGTTCCCTCAGCTTATCCTTCTATACACGAGATACAGCGTGAAACCAGCAAAAAAAATCTCATTTTAATGTCATTATCAGGTAAACCAAGGGCGCGGATGGTTGTATTAAAGAAAACCTAGCAGAGCTCGCATCCGTGACACACTACTAAACTAGTTTGCATTATTGACGTTATCCTTAACCTTAGTCGGCCTTGCGTAATGTGATATTTAGACTATTGTATATATTACAATGAATGTTGGATACCCTTGGCCCTTTATAATCTTTAAGGAGCAACTAAGAGATGATATTTATTAATTTAACTTCTCAAAAAGAGAGGCCAGTCGTGGTGGAGGGGCCACACGTGTGTAAATGTAAATGCGACAGGTTGTGAGTTCGATTCCCATTCGAGGAAATGAAAATATTTAATATTTTCATTTTTTTTCGCTCGTGTAATTTTTCCTTTAGTATAGCAAAGCAAAAAAATTTATCATAACATTTTGGTTTTACCTACATGCTGTATCCTGTACATAGCAGGGTAGGCAGAAGGAACCTGGGAACCTAGTGTTCAGACACTGTTCCCATAAAGACTATGTCTATTTTTCGTTAAATTCTGGAGGCATTGCGTTTTAAGTGGCGGAACTCAACGCCGCGCTTTACCAAAGCTAGGAAATGAAAATTTTAAATATTCTATTTTCCCCGAGTGTGAATCAAACCCATAACGCGTTTATAGTCGCTCGCTTGTCTCCTGCGCCACGAGTGGTCTCAATAATAAGACTGGATGGTTCTAAAAAAAAAAAAAAATATTATTTACTTTATTTAAAAAAATACTTCTTTATACATACAGATTTCTCATCAGAGGCCACTGCCCACACCTTTCCCACCAGCGCTGATACGCTATCGTCACCGTACTCTAGTAGTGGGCAGAACTTGTACGTAGCAGCGCCAGTACGAAGTGACAACAGACGAGGAATGTCTCATGACGAACAGCCTCCAAGACCTCCTCCACCTAGGAATGATGGTAATTATTTTTTTAAAAAAAAGAAAGTTTCACGACTTTTCCCGCATAATAACGGGAAGGGAAGGCGGAACCTGGTGTTAAGACATTCTGTTCCCCACTTTCGGACCAATTTCTTGTGACATTTTATGTAAAATATTTTTTTTTGATGTAGTCCACTTCTGCAAAAATATTTGCCGACGAGCTTGCTGATAATACATTATACAACTTTAAAACTTGTTTTTTTTATATTATATGTTATATTACCTTCGTTGAATAAAAACGGATTATCTAGATATGACTTAGTTTTCAAGGTTTGTGGAAGTCTAAATAAATAATATTTTTTCTTAGCTTCATACTGTATCCCGCACATAGGAGGCTATGCAGAGTGAACCTGGGAACCTAGTGTTGAGACATTCCGTTTCCATTAAGACATTTCCATTCTCCATTTTCTGCTGAATATAGATTATTATAATCATACAATATCCAATTCTAACAAAATAATTTTAAACATACATGTCAAATTAATAACCTCCTTTATTAGAAATCGGTTAAAATCTAAGATAACCATAATATACTTCTTGTACATCTTAAAATTCTGTTCAATAAAATCAATGCGGTTAGTTCTAAATGCGGTTTTAATGAGACCGCATGATCTTGTCAATATTAGCAATTACCATTATATATTACATTATAATTAATTAAGTAGACAAATTTAATTTCTTTGATATTCAAAGAAATTAAATTTGTCTACTTGCTTTTGCAATGGTTTTTTTAAATGTATATATTGTTAAGGAAGCACAAGTTTACATAAAGAGTTTTTATATTTGTGTGTTCCTTATTTATATTGTATTCAATCTCATTGGTCTTCAGTTATTATTTTATACATTGACATATTGTAATAAAATATCTGAACAACGAAATGTATTTTTCTCAATAATAATATATATTTTATAAATTATTAAAACGTTGTTTTAACTTTAATATGGTAGCAGAGCGTTAAAAGTAAACAATAATAAAGACCTTTAAAAGAAGAAGAAAAGACTAAAGGAGTTACGATGGCATCAGCAAAACTTGAAATAGGGCTTTTCGATGGATCTAATTGGGCAACTTGGAAGTTTAAAATAAGGTTGTTGCTTCAGAGTAATCCAGGCACTTTAGACGCA
>JAATLQ010038272.1:0-29190 GCA_013421005.1 Heliconius erato x Heliconius himera
TTATTTTCTATTCTTACTCTTTGCAATGTTTTCTTTCATTACCACTTTACTATACAAGCATGTTTCAATAATCATCTTTATATGTTTTAATTTTCATTAAGCATGATTTATGATTCCTATTTGCATGTTACCTTTTGTTATTCAAAAAATGACGTAGATTTTTTTTGTATCATTTTTACACCAAAATAAAAGGACTATTTTGTGTGGCCATAATTGATCCTGTCATATTATTTTCTCGTATTCATGGAGCATCAGATTATAAAGAAAACATTGCAAAGATTTAGTAGATTTTTCAAATTTATACAAAAATAACAATAGCTTAAGTGTAAAAAAAAAATTGGTAAATTAGCGTTATTTAAGTGTGGCCACATCAATCTAGTCTATGTTCACCGATGCACTCCAGTAGACCATCTGTCACAAGTGAACAATATTTCTGTATAATGTGTTCACAGCGACTGCCCGCAGTTCTCAGCAGAATTGGCATTATACTGGCCAGCCCTTTGGTAAGAACATTCGCCATTATCACTGGCACATTCCTGAAACAAAACTGTTATATTTCTTATAACGATCCTTAATTAGATAGAAGATTAAAAAATACTAAGAAATATAACAGTGTAGGACACCATTGCAATCACAGCACAGAATCATCTAAGACCGCATGCGTAGACAACAGAACTTAAATTTACAAATGATTAATAAGCATAGGTCAGCTAAGTAGAATTGTTTCATACACTGTTGTTTTTATATAGGTGTAGCATTTAAATCGTATTTAGCTAATTCGTATGTACTTTATAATTTGTATTAATTAAGTAAAAGAAGGGAAATACGCCTAAGGATCACTGTGGCGCCTCTATAGATGAGAGCGTTACGAGCGTATAGTACGCAAATTTACAGATGAAAATGCTTTGTTAGTAGCCATCAGTAACATTTTGCAGCTTTTGCGATCACGAATACAAACCGATGCTTCGGCTAAAGTAAATAATAATATTCATCCGCGTAGGAGGCGATGGCATTCCTCAATTGGGCAAAATCAGAAACGCCCCAACCGGAGTCTAGCGGTGCTGTAAGTGATGTCACAACGTCCAAATACATTTCGTCAAACACCATACCATCTCAGATATGATATCACGAAATCTAACGCATACTTTTTTTTTAATGCCACTTCGGATCGCTACAGCCTGTAAGTAGCCATTAGTTTTGTAGAGTATGTACCAAAGCATTAACAAATCCTTCATAATTTCATTTCAAATCATGAAATAATTTCATACATATACCTTTAGTGTTTCCGTAGCTAGCAAGCAATAGTGATGGATTCGACAATATTACATAATTATATTTATTATCGAAAATATCGAAAGTAACTGTTAACAAAAGAAAAATATAACAACTATAGCTGAATTAAAAAATCCAACACTGTTAGTAGAGGAATAGATTTAGTGATTTTTCTTATAACAATAATTTTCCTATTGTAGTAAATATTTTGCAAGTGATTTATTTAAACAATTGGCTGCAGGGCGATAAAAAGCGGGAGTCGACAGGGGCTGCCGACTTGGTGACGTGTACGACGTGCGCCGGAGCGCCGGGCGCGTGTACCCATACAACTAATAATGGTGGTGTTTCAGAGGTAACAAATGTGTTACCTACATAATAAATGATTAATTTTACTTATTTACACCTTACACTAAAACTCGTAAAATCTTCTTTACAGTAATTTATTAAATTATTATTACTTTTATGTTATTTCACTTACACAACAACTAATTTTGGTTTAGAATATTTAATATTGTATCGTGTCTATATTTTCATATTTACCAACACAATTTATTTTCTTCATTGCTTTTTGTTATTAGTGTCAAAAAGTAGTATGTATTTTTGGTTCGCCATCATCATTCATTTGCAAAATTATTTTCAGCCATGTTTCGTCCAGGTCCGTAAAAAGGAGCCGCCGCATCCGATACGAGTCGCGAAGACAATCGACGTGATCGCTCGAATCACATTCCCCACTGCCTACGCTGTGTTTCTTATCTTCTTCTTCATACACTACAAGGCCTTTTCTTAATCATCAATCAGCGCGCTTCGAGCTTCGCGTTTGGATACTATACTCCGATTGTCACTGAAAAAATCCTCGCGTAGCTTCAAATATTTTTCATATTATATCACCTTTTATATTTATTTTTTTTATTTTGACTAGGTATGTAAACTAAAAAGAGTCAGACTCCTTAAGGACCTCCTATAAGAACCGGACAATGATGCAGCTTCGTATTTCTGCATCATATATCAAAGCTTTATTAGATAAATTCACTGTGAACAAATATTATTGATTACTTCAATATAACTTAGGAATTGTGATTTAACTTCCCATATATTCATAAGTGAAAAATAGTCATAAGGATATGTATTGACAGCTAAACTTTTGTTTGTTATTGATAAACAGCTTATTATTAAAAAAATAATGGTTACGATCGACTGTTTGTAGACTAAAGTAAAAAATTATGAACTTATTAAATAAAAAGCATAAGATATCCTCTAAAAAAGAGTGGAGACATGCCTATTAACATTTTTTTATAATTTGGACTTCAAATAGATTCTAAAAACATTCTGAGACCTATAATGTTGTGATTGGGACAGATTTTGGAACCTATCAAAGTGGGAACAATTCACATACCTAGTTAATTTTAGAGTTTAGTTTGTTTTGAAAAAATATCTACATACTGCGTTACTTTCTTGTAAGCTTATTTATAGATAAACGAATCTCTTTCAACAGTCCAATAATGATTATTTGAAAACATAATAAAGTATTATATATTTATACATTCATTGTTTTCAACATTTTCAATGTGAACCACATCCACATTTGTTGTGATACTACCATTACAATACATGTCACGCTAGTATTTATTGCTGTCTGTGTATTTGTTGATTTGAGATTGAAGAAATTTAACCAAAGTTAGTTGTAGATAATAAAGCTCAAATAAGTAGTTATTTTTATAGATTTAGTCATTATCCTTACGATCACAGCGTTTTCGTGTTTTAGATACCTAAACATATAAATATTTGGTATAATACCATGAACATGCCTTCTATTGTTCGATTCATATATTCATTTTTTGCCTGATTAGAATAAAAATAGGTATATTGTAAATACAAATGAATTATCAATACGTAATTTAAGCTTAACATAACACGATAGTGGGTAACGTTCAATTATGTTATGCACTGATGTTTACTTTTATAGTAAATTATCATATAATTCACATGTGATTTGTGATTGTGACTTGTGAGGCGCCATAAGCTCAAAAGGCTTAATTTTTAGACAAAAATAGATATAAGTGTGCCTTGGAAACTTACCATTTTTTATAGTTACCGCACTTTGCGTTTTTGATATGAGCAAAGACGTCTGACCAATTTGTTTTCATCGTTATTTAATTATTTTACTGTTCTTTAATTGGTTTAAAAATAATATTAAAAATAATTATTCTTTGTAACTACGAAATTACAATTTATAACTTGAGAACATAATATGTTACTTAAATATAGATAATTTTTTAAATTGTGAAGCGTTCGCTACATTTAAATAAGTTTAATTAAATACTTATTAGCACATCATTTTCATAGTCTTGAATTATATGAATTAATTTTAATAAGTACATATTTATAATTTTTAAGTTATTGTTACGCTTATATGCTGAATATTTCTAAATAATAGAATAGCTTAGAATCCCAGGCTCCCTCAGAACTTTTTTTTTTCTCAGAAATGTACGAGATTAGGTAAGTAGCATTCGTACCAATTGAGAAATATTGAGGGTAATCCTTCGATCAACTATAGATAATCAACTCAATTAGATCAATTATATTTATAGTTGATTGATGGTGTAACCATTTTATTCTTCTTAGTCTTTATTTTAACGTATGTCTTAGAAAATACTGTATAAAATTAATAATTAATACAACTTCTAAAATAAATGTCACCAATAAATAGCCATCAGGCCAAATTATGTTGTGATCAAACGCTATATAATCTCGTACATTTATTTAAAAAAAAAAAAGAGCTCTGGGGAGCTTCAGATGTTTGATCCTGATTTTGTATTTATGTTAATCCATCAATAGTCCTAATTAATAATGAAAATAATATTTATTATTGTAATATTTATGTGACATTTTACACCAAACCTGTCAACAATTATCTTTTTCATAAATTACTTACACACTTATCACAAAAAGGTAATGTACTTTGAAAACTTAACAAACCAACATAGGTATAATAAAAACAGTTTTTTTTTCTTTTTTTTAATTTTCACCTATTATATAAATGGCTTACGTCTTAACCGAATCATAAAATTTAGACGCTACGGCTTGGTGTCTGTTAAGGAGTACGATGAACAGAGATAGTTCACGAAACGGCTAACGGCCAATATTAATAATCTATCTCCAACGTCAATCTTAGATTGTTTCATATATCTATCCAATCTCTAGATAGGATAGATATATGGAACAATCGAAGATTGACGTTGGAGATAGATTATTAATATTGGGCGTAAGTTGTTATAGTAGTTGGCGACGTAGATATACGCGAAACGCGATAAATAATACAATACAATGAGTAAAAATTAAATATGTACTATAATATAAAAACGAAGCTGTGCGCGCAAGTTTAGCTCGAAGATCAATTGAAATTTTTTTTCAAAAAAAAATTTTATTCATATCTTATATCAATATTTTCTTTTGCCAAAATAATAAAAAAAAATTAACAAATAATATATTACGTGTTAAGTTTTGTCAAATTACTTGACGTTGAAAATTATTTATTGTCTTTCACATAAAAAGCTTTCATGCTTCATATTATATACATTAATAAAAACGTGGTATCCTAAATTTGTCCATTTTATATAGTTTTTCATAGATCCTAAGCTTATTATTCCATTAGAACATTATGTTCAACCATATTAGAGTCAACGATTTTATGCCTTTTGCTTGTTAAAAAGCGGACCAAAGAGTCAAGTTTTGGTAATATACACCTTATCTAAATATAGTATGTATAGTTAAATCGTATATTGTTATCGTAAGAACCCGTTTTGGCTGTGCTTGAATATTGTAAAATAAAATGTATAGTATTATGAAGTTAATTTTTATATGTTTATCGTCTAAAGTTGTCTATTTGTTTGTTTATATATTTAATATATTATAGGGCACGGTTATTTAATACGATTTGATGAGATATAGCTATTTAACAGACGCCGTATGTAATGAAACTATAAATGAATACAAATAAAGCCAATATTTTAGTTTAATCGAATTTAAAGTAAGCGCGTTTCAAAATTATAATTATAAAATTTTCTTAACACAAGTAAGACATGAGAAATGTGCAAAGTAGTAAGTTTATTTAAGGTTAGAACAAATTAATGAATCTTTCGGTATCTTCGTTTTTCCTTTTACTTTCTTCTGAGTAGACTGGCTGGATAATATGAAAAAACGAATGAGATTTTGGAATATTTTATAATGAACAATGACATAAAATGTCATTTACATTCACAGAAAATGAAGGTGTTTATCGCCCAATATTAATAAATGTTTTTTCGGTTAGATTATCATTTACTAAGCGCTTTCACATAAGATTACAATGTTTTATGTGAAAGATTAATGGTAAATCTTCTTTAGTAAGTTATATGTGCATATGTAATTTATACAAAATAGAAAAATTTAAAGAATAATATTGTTTCTAGTGCAGTGATCGATAAACATTAATACCCAGTGAATACTTGTGCTTAAAATTTACGTCAAAATGATATCATGTTTTGTCGGGGTTTACATAAAATATAATTGGCGTATGAGTCATATATGACTCATAATTTCACACTTCCTGTATTAATATTTTTAAGTAATAAATATCACTTACTCAAAAATGATTAATAATTTACACTTTCAAAAATATACCGCATACCGTCCTAACTACATATTAGACTATTAATCTTCAAAATATCGGCTTTGCTAAAATGACGTAGGTCTGGGGGCCCTGGGATCCAGTCTATTATGTAGGTACAATTTAAGTCATAATCCATACCTATATTATAAATTCGAAAGTAACTCTGTCTGTCTGTCTGTCTGTCTGTCTGTGCCGCAATCAGGGCCAAACCGCTAATTCAATTGTAATAAAATACTCATACAGAGATACTTGAGGGTCTTCGGATGAACATAGGTTACTTTTTTTTCTCATATTTGTAATATTGTCGATATATACTAATATATTAAAATATTTTTCAATTTGACAGGTATTTTATTCCGCCATGTTAATAACAACCGACCGTTGCTAAGCAACGGTTTGTGATACATAATGTAATACATGTGAATGAGATACATAAAAATAATGTTTTACAAAAATATTGTCCTTTAAATAATGTTTAAAAAAGTCCGCGATACACATACCATATTTATCTCTGAAGCTTGAGTAAAGTAACACAGTAACAACAAGTAACCACTTTAATTAATTTACTTTATATTTATCGGGTTTTTGTTGTATGTATTTTCTATAATTTGATATTGATCCTTATGAAAATGAATATAATAGTCACTTTTAGCATTTCATCTAGATTGAAATTATAGTTCACTGTATAACATTCTAATAAATAATTAAGGAGATGTCACTGATTCGAAATAACCTAGCATACGGCCGGTATAGTATGACCGACGCGAACGGGCAGATGATTTTGACGGTTTTGTAAATTTTCATACATTTTCGAACTACTGTTAATTTTTATGTAATTATTTGCTGTTTATAATTAATTTATACTTTTCTTTCGTTCTTCGCTTATTCGAGGAGCAGATTAGTTAGATTTTCATAAATTTCTTGGTGTGGTGTAAGTTGCGGCCCTGCGCGGCATCGGTATAATATTATTTAAGTATTAAGGAGAGAATTGTTGGTGATTTCATCTTAGTTGGATGGTTATCTATACCGTTGTTATATACTTAATAAATTGTGGTTTTAGTTTTTTGGGATTTTATTTGATATTGCTCGCAAAACTTATCATATTTAATGTAGAAAGGACTTTAGTTATTTCATATAGTATCTACGTACGCGCGCAAGGAAAACGAGTAAAAAGAGTTTTCCCGGGTAAATCAGTAAAATCGATCACTGAAAGTCCAATAAAAATTAGTTCAGTTATTCTGGATATTAGCTCGGGGAAATAGAAAGACAGACAAAGACAAAATTATTAATAATGTAGCTGGTTTAGTTTAGTTTTTTTATTAATATTTTACTATGTTTACGTTTACTTATATTTTTTTCATTTAAATTAGTTAAATATTTTCAAAAACGGTTTAAGCGGGCGAAGCCGCGTCCGGGTCCGCTAGTAATGTCATAATTTCCAAGTCAATGTTCATGTTAGGATGATGTCTGTCATGAAGTAGCACATCAAATTAAAGTCATTAATAAAGATATGCTAATATCATATTTTATTTACGATACCTAAATAATCTAGATGTGAGTGACGTCACGTTAAAGTCATGTGTTCACTGGGAAGCTATTACCTACATATGTAAGATGGTGTCAAGCCAAGTAAAAGGCAAACAAAAGTAAACTGTCGACGCTGAATAAGATAAACATGGATTCACATTAAATAGAACTATTGGCTCTTATACATTATACGAGCCATTTAGAATCATAACTCAAACTCTACTTAACGTAGAAACATGGAATAGTAACTCTTTAAGTTTTTTTATTGTTTTTAATATTTTTTTACTATTACCTCAAAAGTATCGTTTATGAACAGATTAGAATATTTTTATTTCATAGTGTATACTTTTAAATCTTATCATCTTTAAGCTAGGTTTTGCAAATAGCCTTGATCAGATCAACACTCGAAGAAACAATTACGTAAATATTTTATTGTAAATTTTGCTCTATTTTCACATTGTTTTAATTGATATGCATATTGTTCACGTCTCGTTCGTTTTTCCAATGCCATACAAAATACAAAAGCTTTCTTACCCATGAACTATTATATAGTAGTAAAGCTATGTAATGTATGTTGTCATATACATTATAAATTTATATATTTCAGTTTTGGCTTACACGCGCGACATCGTGTCTTACTTGAGAGAAAAAGAATAAAATTCTTTCAATCTGTACGCCGTCCCGTAATTGATGTTCATTAATCTTTTGAATATTTACAGTCTGTGTACTTATGCATTATTTTTTACTCCTTTAATAGCTTATACCTAAACCATATACCTAATCAAAAAAAATTAAAAGCTATCTGATTTTTAAATGTTACAACCTTGAAATTTGAATCAATGCAAAAATATATCTATATAATATTATAATGGACATTAAAAGATATTTATATTATATCCTCAAAATGATCTCCTGTTACAGATTAATGTTTAATCTATATAAGTCCTTACCTTCTTAGATTATACCATTCCCAAATTTTATAAAAATTTTCAAAGTGATATATTTTAATTCGCAATTTCTATCTACTGTTAAATAATATAAGATAAAATAACATATCATTCGCTTTATAAGAAACAAAAATATAAATTTACGCTATATTCTGTTAAAACTATATAAGATTATATTCAAGCGTTATTTCAAATATATATTGTTAAATTTTCCAATTTTTAACGTTGTTTATGCTTGATATTGACATTATGATATATTTAATTAATATATTGTTGAAATTGTGTAAATTCATTTATAATTTAAACAATGATCACCCACTTACCAGTAAAATTACAATATTAAAGTGTAGTAGGTAAATATATAATTTTAATATTCACTTTTTTTTAAATATAAGACATGATGTGCAAGTAGTAAAAATTGACATGACCTTAATATAAAATACATTTATTGTAAAGACAGTGTAATCGTTCTGTTTAATAATTAAATACTTTTTTTTATTTATTTATATATATTATGTATACATTGTATATTAATTTTAGTGTACAAAAATATTAATTATTTTATAAGAGCTTTGAAAGAACTCAATGCATCTGGTCTACTGCGGTGATGACTGATGGGCACCTAAATCATGTTCTGGAATATTTAAAAAACTATAATAAACAACAAGTTACTGCCCTTACATTTTTGTAAAATGATTGTTATCATGAAGTAGCTCCTACAGCTTTGTCTTGTTATATGTTCAGTATTTATATAATATTATTAATAAGTCAGTATGTATACATATATATAGATATATATATATACAATATTAGACAGAAAAATATCATCCTCGCCATAAAAATATATTTTTTAATGCAGATCTATTGTACAAATTAAACAAATACATAAACAAATCATGGTTATATAAACATACGGAAAGTATTTGAAAATAGTTATTTAAACTAACTGAATAGAACACAAGAAAGGCTTAAATCATGTTAAAATTCGAAAACACCTATTTCTCATTAGCTAAGTTCACTTTGTAGGTTTTTATTGAAGGTAGTTGTAATGTAGAGATGCGCAGAAAGCATTGCCTAGCCCTAGTCATAATATTAAAGATAATCACCATTCTGAAGTAAAGGTGCATTTTCATATACAAATTTAGAGGTGATGCTTTGCCCAATTATATAATATAAACGTTTAAATCGCTTTATTTAAGAGTTAAGTAGGTATGTTACCATACATTTTCAATCTATTACAAATAGATATAAGTGAATGCTGTAATTTGGAAACAATAATTCAAGTAGTCACTAATTCTAGCGAATGGCTCCCGATATGTTGCTATCTTAAATTGGAAAAGTTGTTGAAATATAAGTACTTATCAAAGTGCATATGGCACTTGATAAAATAAAAAGTAATAGGCATTTTCATGAATGAAAAAGCTTTAGAAAAGAAGCAAAACCACTATTTAAAGCGGCAAGCAATGTAATCAATAATTAACACAAAGTTCTTTTTGCTTAAAAGTCTCTTTTAGTGTTCAATAGATTACCAGGAGTCACGCCTAAGGCTGTACACTATAAAAACTATTAAAAATCAACAACTTTTCTAATTTCCTGTTAGATTGAAATGCCTGAAAGACCAGAGTAGTCCATATAATTGGTTATGCTGCTTTAATGTATAAGTAGGCCAAACAACATCGTCAAGTATTTTTGTGAAATTTTAATAAAATTCCGTCCACTAAATCCAAGCTGGTTCCCGTTGAGTTCTGTGAGTGGATTCTGACTATGTACGGTGTAAATCAACTGTCTCTACAATTCTCGTTTCCCCTAAGATTCCACATGATCAACGACTATTTTTTTATTACTGCTATTAAATTAAATTTATTTTAACCTTAACAAAAATAAATGTTACTCTGAACTTTTAGGCAATAAATAAATATTAAACTGTATGCGAGCGTTAGATAGAGTATTTTAATTTTAAAAATGTATAATTGACATACCTAGTTTCTACATTTTCTGTTAATGACGTGAATATTATGTAAGAAAATAGATTAGTAAATTAGGATTAAGTTGCACGAAAAGACATTAGTGAGATAAATACGACCGATGCGTGGCCCTTTATAGGCCATACCCAATAGTTAAAGAGCGAAATACCTACTTTCATCCACTGTGAGTATATTTTCTAAAAAGTGTAGCTAAAATATTAAGAATTTCCAGCATGTCATAATGATTATTCAAATATTTCAAATATTTTTTTATAGTATATGCAGGTTTGTTCAATAAATTAAATATACATAATTATAAATGTGTGCACACATAATTTTTTATATGCAAATTTGTTTTGTTTTGGATAGTACATAGTTATAAAACACGTAAATGCAAAGTGTTATTGTATTGTAATTATCTATATGTATTTAAAATCATGTCTAAAGGCTGTAACATTTTAAAAATTAAAAAGAGATGTTATAATATATATACCTAATAGTTCACTTTGCATTATGTGATAAAACAAGATTAGTATTTTTTTAAGCATTATAATATAGTATCGATCGGTAACTACCTATTTAACATAATATGTACCTAATATTAAACAAAATTTGCAATTCACGCATCGCCTTGTGTAAATAAATGATGACTGGATGTCAAATTGTATGTTGCATTGTAAATAATTTTAATATAGTATTTATGATTACAATTTTCAAAGTAATTAAAACACAATTTCAAATTTAATTCGTTTTATTTTAATGTGTGTGCGCCTGTATTTCAACAAATACTTAAGTAGCGGCTCGGTGTGTAATTTTTGTAATACAGAAAGTACGTTGAGTAAAATCTAAACTAAATTACAATAAAAAGTACAATAAAAAATTCTGCTGAGAAGATAAAAAAAATTCTTTCTACGAATTGCTATGCACGAGTTAAAATTAAATTAAATCAGCTTCACGCTGTATCTCACACACAGCAGGGTAGGCAGAGGGAACCTAGTGTTAAGACACTCCGTTCCCCACTTTCTGCCGAATTCTGGAGGCATTGCGTGTTGAGTGGCAGAACTTAACCTCTACACCACAGCGAAGAAATAGAAATATAAATTTAAGTAAATATTTCATCTCCTCGAGTCCGGATCGAACCCACAACCGGTTTTACAGTCACACCTCGTGCCGCTGCGCCACGACCTCACAACCACACGACCTCACTGACGGGCTATGCACGAGTTTAAGTAACAAAATCATTTGTTATTGATCCATATACTTATCTATGTAAAGTTTGATGGTTGCGGATTTTCCGCCTGTTTGATAATAGTTATTAGATTATAAATAGTAGTCCCCGTCCTCCGTCTTCTATTACCATTTTTATTTGACTAACTAATACACAGACACATCGGTGGATTAACTTGCTCAATGCTTTTGATTTAATTCAACCTGTTCAAAAAGCTGTTAGGCTGTTCGATTCGGTTTCGATCTTTGATTGTTATATTTTTTTGCCATAGCCAATTATCCTATGAAACGTTATAAACTAAATAACGATATTATCTTACTTACGTTCATATACACATACATATAATAAAAAAGCCTTGAGCAACACCGTGACCTCTACGTGTGTTTTGTGGACCTGGAAAAGGCTTTTGATCGCGTATCAAAATCTGCCCTCTGGATAGTACTTGAGAAATATGGCTGTCCTGTGAATTTAGTGCGTCAATTTCATGAAGGCATGATGGCCCGTGTACGCCACGAAAGAGTAGGTACTTTACAGAACAATTTAATGTAACACGAGGAGTGAAACAGGGATGTGTAATGGCTCCAACCCTGTTTGCTATATATTTTGCTACGGTTATGAAGTGTGCCCTTAGGAACTGCAATGATAGCGTTTCACTGAATGTACTTGACCTTACCCGTTTTAGAGCAAAACAAAGTCCAGCAGACTTCTGTACTGGAAATTCTTTATGTAGACGATGTTTGCCTTATGGCTGACAGTATGGAGAATCTACAAAGATCCGTTCACAATTCAGATGACTCTTGTCGAAAATTTGGCCTTGTAATCAGCGCATCGAAAACTCAGATTCTGAGACAGCCTGCAAAGGGAAAATCTGCTAGTGACACTGCTGTCTACTTAGGAGGGAAAAAACTAGACGAAGTCAATTCCTTTCGGTATTTAGGAAGTCTAGACATATCTGCGCGAATCGCCAAAGCCAAGTCCCAAATTAATTTTCTTTTACTGTTACTCATTTGATAAGGATGGCGCAGTGCCGTAGTAAATTTGGATACCTGGCCCCTTAAATAGCGTAGCCTATGAATATTTGTCAACTTGCAGTACAGAAAAATACCATAATAAAACTGTGTAATCCTACACTTACCAAGAGTGTGGTCAGAGGCTCACTTTCACCAGGAGCCATAAAATGTTTGGACATTTAATTTTTGTATATTTTCTCCTTTTAAACACTAGAATAGCAATTTCCTACAAAGTTTTTACCTTGCAGCCGTGCTTTGTAAAGAAAGAAAAATGATGTAAATTGATAATTTTAACAAGTGTCACATGAGGAAATAGATTTTTTTTTTAATATTTGTATATTTAAAATAAAGACTTAAAAATTTACATTACCAACAACAATCTTAAATTGCATTTTTATATCGTGCTCACGCTGTATTCCACACACAGCAGGATGGGCAGAGTAGGCAGAGAATCTAGTGTAGACACTCTGTTCCCTATTTTCCGCCGAATTTTAGAGACACTGCGTGTTGAGTGGCGGAACTCACGCCACACTTTTGACTCGACATCAGAGCGAAGAAATACAAATATAAATTTAAGCAAATACGGGGATTGAACCCACAACCAGTCGCATTTACAGTCACACACTTGTGCACCTGTGCCACGGCCCACGACTGGACTCAGTAACTGTATTTTAAAATAGAGAAAATAGAAAACAATAATGCCTAGCCTCATTTCATTTATAGTTTTATAGACACGACGACAGATGTACTTATGCTAGTTCTCCGAAATGCACATTTCAAGTTTTTCATGTTTATTGTTTAATAAACATAAATAAAAGTATTTTACTTAAATACTTAATAAAATATTTAACAAATAGTCGTCGAAAACAAGTTTCGTGATCAAACAAGGTTAGTGATAGTCTATACGAAATGATGAATGATAAAAATTATGAAGATATCATTGTTGGTACACAGCATCATTATCCTCAGATACTTATTTCTATATATATTCTCAATAATTGTTATTGTCCGTATAAACGCATTTTAACGAATTCCATTTTTTTTATATTTAGGGGTAGTTCATAAATGCCACTTCAATAAACGTGCATTATTATAATTTATAAATTATAATATCCAAGCCCTATATTACACAGCAAAAGCTTTTTCAGCTTTTTCAGCTTTACTCGCTGATTTTAAAAAACACGTATTTTTTGGTTAAAAATAACTATTTTAGAAGAACTACCATTTTAATCTTTACTAATACAATAAAAGTGGAAGAGTTTGTTTGTTTAAGCGCTAAGATCTCCGAATATACTGATTCGATTTGCTTTATTTTTATTTTGTATGAAAGCTGCATTCTTCAGAAGTGCTATAGGCTATATAACATTACGGTGTAAGTCGTAATTAGCCTTAAATAACGAAATAACATTGATCTGCGCTGCACACATTCATTATACGTCACTACGTTCTACAACAAAAATATTCTATTCTATTAGATCTAAAAAAAAGTCCGCGACAACATATACCTATCTATTTCCTAAAAATAAGTGACAATAATGCATTTTGTGACAAAAAATAATTGTAAATCGTAAAGGGATATTTTTATTTCACATATATAATAAAAACTTACAAGGACAGTTATTTCATCATCAAGAAAATTTAATGAAGAAAATCGTCGGCTCTTATAGCATATAATTTGGACATGAACTTTTTGAGAAAATGTAAAATTAAAATAATTCAACGCTATGTTTATGGCCGCAATACTAGGCTCGAGTCCCACGAGCGGCGCCCTTGCCGCCAATTTTGTCCTAGCAAGCAGCGACGTAGTGCTTGCAAATTCTCAAAATTATGAAAAATGATTAAATGTATAAATTATATAATTAATCTTATGGCAAATGTAGCATAATAATAACATATAGGTCGGGCAAAGTCGCGAATGGGCCGCTAGTTTATCATATTATAACAAGAAAAACAATAAATATAGACAATTACATAACAAAAATAAATAACTTTTCACTGACAATCATTTTAGCCTAATTATGGTATTTTTTATATAAGAATTTAAGGGACATAAAATTAACAAATATGGGAGTGGTACGGTACATAAACAATTTTAATTGATAACATTTAGAAGTTTAAATAACCATAATCTACGTAACCATAAAAAATATTTTAAAGTTGATAATATAACAACATTTGTAGCATTATTATTACATATATACGATACGGTATTACAAAAAAGAATTATATATTTAATTTTTATCTATATTGACAGCTTTAATTTTTATTATATTTGAATTGAACGAAGCTTCAAAGTTGAAACTTCAAAGTCACTTTGAATATGACAAGTTTATTCTAAAATCTAAATGCAGTTTGTGCCTTGTAATCGATTTTATTGTAGAATAACAGTAACAACTAAACTTAAAAAATGAAAATTTAAGACAAAAATTAAGTAATAAAACTATGTGAAATTTCAATATCAACATACAAAATGGTGCTTTTTAATTTCTGGTCAATTCTCCACTGGTATCTAAGACCAATTATAAAGTGGTTTTTAAGAAAAACTACCCAACTATGTGAACTCCAAAGAATATGCTATGGTGATAGGCCTGGAACTCAGAGAACTTGTAATATCGAACAGTCTTTAATGTTGTCAAGAACACGAGACGTTAAAGAAGTTGTATCATTTTTAGATGCTGTAGTAAAGGAACGTAAGTTTGTTCCCATAAATTTCCGAGAAATACTTGACCCATCTATAAACATTATTTTAAGAGTGAAAAAAATTAACCCCAAGCTCCATGATGTCTTTATACCATCATTTCGACGTTGCCTGCAACAAATTTGGAGTTATAGGCAACTTACAGATGAAATTGAAGAAATACGTAAAACTCAATATGATAGTAATAATTCTGACCATGAAGATAAATTATTGAAACTATGGGCGTTATTAGTACCAGATAAACCATTGGAAGCAAGAATTACAAAGGAGTGGCAATATATCGGTTTTCAGGTAAATATAATGCTATTTCACTATAAAGTCATGATTTATTGTTAAATTCATTTTGTTATAATAAATGAAAACATTACACATTTTATTTCTTCTTGGCAGGGTGATGATCCGAAAACTGATTTTCGTGGAATGGGACTTCTTGGTTTGGATAATTTACTTTACTTCTCTACTGAATATCCAGATGTATCGAGGCATGTTTTGAGTCATTCAGTGCACCCTAAGTATGGTTATACATATGCTATTGTAGGTATCAATTTAACATCAATGGCATATTTTCTTTTAAAAGATGGTTCAGCAAAAACTTACATGTTTAATGCCAAACATCAATTGCCGAGCATTCATTTATTCCATAAATTTTATTGCTACTTATTTTATGAGTTTGATAAGTTATGGTTAGAATCTAAACCTGAAAATATGATGGAATTCTCAATTATCTTTAAAAAATTTGAAAATGCAATACGCACTGAATTAGCTGATCCTGCATCTGTTTTTCGAATAAATATTGAAGTTGATACAGTATAACAATATCTAGTCAAATATATTATTTAAATAAGTATTTTATGCACATTTTGCAAGCTTTATAAATACAAGTTCTACACAAGATTTTAAGATGAACATTTTACATAAAATTTAGAGTAAAATATATTAAATACATAACTTTTACAACTTGTCACATGTTATGTAATTAGATTACTTTTAATGAACTGAACAATCTTGATTCATAATTATTAAAGATATAGTAAGTAAATATTTGGTGTTTGATAGAATACTATAAAATTTATGAATATATCAAATACCAAATAGAGGCTGAATATTCATTACAAATCTAATCTTAAACATTAACAATGTTTTATTTAACATGACATTATCCTAGCTCAGATTTGATGTCTCGACCTGTACAATATTACACTGAACCCTAAAATAGAGCCAATATTTTTTTTTATTTTTTCTTAAAATTCATATTAATTAAAATATAAAATAAAACGTAACTAAAAATGCTACCTGTGTATTAGGGCCACAAGTACCATAAAAGTTACAATTTGAAGCCTTTGTAGCACAGTAACACAACATCTAATTGTAAATGCTATGGTTGTGAGTTAGGTTTCCACTTAAGCGGTGAGTTATTTTCCTCACATTGGTAACAAGACAAACCACGAGATGGAGTTCTGCAATAATTCGAAAAAGTGGAGAACAATGTTTTAATACAAGGTTGCCTCTACCTCTAGTGCTATATGGGGGATGCAATGTGAAACTAAAAATCATAGCTAATTTTTAAACATCACATAAGTAGCATAATATTGTCATGACAAGAGTGTTTATAATTTGTTTGAAAATAAAATTTTATGTACACATTGTATTGTTTTTTTTTTATTATTTTTTTTTTATTAAAATAAATTTAAATAAAACTAATGCTGCCAATAATAAGTATTTATTTTTAAAAAAAATACAAAAAAAGATAATTAAAAAACAGTTAAAATTTGCCTTCAATAAGCATCTTAATAAAATATACAATTATGTTAAATTAGCCCTTTTATTGTATAAGTATCTTAGGGAAAATGCAAAAAACATCACAAAAATAGAAATGCTAACAAATTTGTTAATATATTTGGACGGATTATATTTTGCATACCCTGCAAATTTAATATATAAATATATATATTTTATTTGTGTATCTTCATAAAATAGTTATACTGTTATCAAGCCTTTAGTCTCATTCATATTATCGTCGGGTAAACAAAAAGGAAACATTTAAAGGCTTTTTTTTCTGAAAGTTGAACATTATTGTGTAACAAATCATTTAAAAAGTTAACTTTAGGATGACGTATCTACTACAAGAATGTAATTAAAAGAAAGAACATTTGTAGAAAGATTTTTTTATCTTTAAATAAATAAACATTTTGCCATCATCTCATCATGTCATCTCATGTAGTCGTGTTTCTAAATATTTCGTTCCTCTATATAATGTAAACCAGAAATAAATGCAATATTTGAGGTTCTTGGGTTTGCTTATTTTTGACGTTTTCAATGAAATATTTATATGAGGATTGCTTATTTTTGATGACATAGGGGAGGGGGGGTCAATAATTGCAAAAAACTGCTTACGTAATACTTGAACGGCCCCTAATATAATAAATACTTCTACACTTATTTGGACCGACAATTTAGATTTGCAAAAAATTTTAACTATACCATTTTTTTTATTTAACCGACGATATGTATCAATAATGATACGTCGGCTTGTTTTGTGATTATGTCAAGACATAATCACAAAAATGAACATTTTGATACCATTTGAAAGTGTAACAAAAAAACAAAATCGTAGTTTTATTTTATATAGAATGTGAATATAAACCAACTTTCGAAATTGTAAAAAGCTTCTGATAATACATACATTACTTCAACTAAGTATGTATATACACGAACAAGAATGAGGAACATTTTTTCATGTCGTTGAGAATTTCCTTAATATATTGTTAGCGGGTTTACACTCTAAGCTGGCGATGATATAGGAAAATTTTAGATTTTTATTAATATTGCCTGACAAAGCTTGCAGGTTACAATATACATACTTTCACAAACATAATAGATACTGTAAATGAAACAAAACAAATTATTTGCTTTTCTTGCTTTGGTTTTGTTTATCTTTTTTGGGTTTCGGTTTTGATTTTCCCGCTTTAATGATAGCGATTAAGGCCGTGATAGCAACTAGACCAAAACCAGCGAGACCTATTTGCCAAACCCATGGATACCGGGCCAAGATCTCCATTGACAGTGCCACACTATATTTAATAATGTCCACACACCAATCAACCAGATCGTCACTAGAAAAAAAATACAGCATTTGATTACAGTATATTTTATAATTTAAAGAAATCTACGAGAATAGAGACCAGTCGCGGCGCAGGGGCACTAAGTGTGACTCTAAAATCGATCGGTTGTGGGTTCGATCCCCACTTGAGGAAATTAAATATTTATTTATATTTTCATTTCGTCGCTCTGGTGTCGAGGCAAAGCGCGGCGTTGAGTTCTGCCACTCAACACACAATGCTTCCAGAACTCGGCGGTAATTGGGGAATGGAGTGTCTTAACACTAGGTTCCCTCTGCTATGTGCGGATGATACAGTGTGAAGCTGATTTTTTTTAAGAAATCAAAAATCTACGATTGGAACGAAGCAGCCATATTTTATCCCTTTATATTATGACTTCCTATCAAAAACACCACTATATAAAGTATTGTGTGTAGTTTTAATTATCGCAAATTAAGTCGGTTATGTAAAAAAAGATAAATTTAATACTATAACTGAACTCCCAATGTCCTAGTAACGGTATACTTACAATGGTGACGAAAGAAGTGGCACTGTTTCACCTTTAGAATTTTTATACCAGTCCTGAGCAAATGATACAAATGACTTTATATCACTTTTTGGCAAACCGTACTTGTATACTTTTCCTAATCGGAAGCTGTATAATAAAGAAAAATAATGAATTAATGCATATTTTTTTTATAAGCACATATGCTTAGTGGTGCAATGTCACAGCATATGACAGCAAGCGCTACGGGTTTTTTACGATTCCCATTCAGGGAATAGATTAGTTATTTTTATTTCCTCTCTCTGGAGACAAGACGAAGAGCGGCGTTAAATTTCTCCACTCAACACTTATAGTGTCGAAAATTGGATGGTATTTTGCAAATTGTTGGATCGTAATGCTTAACACTACATTTCCTCTGCCTACCCTGCTATATACAGCGAGGGCATTAGCATATGTTCGTGTAAATATAGTTTTTTTTATTTTCGAGGCAATTTTTGTTGTAAGTTAAATTTCTAGATTAGGCACGAACTACTCGGCTCACCCTCCCCCCCCCCCCTCCCCTTCCTACGCCCATGCGTGAAGCAAAAAAAATTTTTTAATGTTATTTTAAATATCAAATAGTGTAGTTTACAAAACAAACTTACAAAAGAAACGCAGGCAGTTTAGCGATTTTAAATCTTTTGGCGGTATTTAAACCGGCTAAATTAGCATCAATCCTAGCAACATTGATGCGACCACGTAAAGTTGCGCCAACACCCTCCCACACTGCATGTAATCTTTGGCATTCCACACATGATGCACCATAGCTGAAAGAAAAACATAGTCATCATTTTTTTAAGCTCCACGTCGTATCCGTATAACGTAAACAGTGGGAATCTAGTGTTAAGACACTCCGTTCCCCAGTCCCCCGCACGATTTTCGAGACGATGAGCAGCTCAACATTGCGCTTATCTCCTTATTAGAGCGTGGAAATTGAAATTAAAATTAAAATAATACCCAAAACCAACGTGACTATTTTTCGGTCGCCTCAAAACGGAATTGACAGCGTTCATTTTTAAAGCGAGCGTTTTTTTTAAAGGTGTGCTTTAGTGTTTTTAGAGTGGCTTTCGTTTTTTTATGATAACTTAAATGTTTCTCGACGTGGATAGCTGCTTTTTAGGAATAATTAACATTTTTTAATGAATAATTTAATATTTGAGGCCAGTCGTGGCGCAGCGGCACGAAGTGTGACTGTAAAAGCGACTGGTCGTGGGTTCGATATCCCCACTCAAGGAGATGAAATATTTACTTAAATTTATATTTCCATTTCTTCGCTCTGGTGTCGAGGCTAAGAGCGGCGTTGAGTTCTGCCACTCAACACGCAATGCCTCCAGAATTTGGCAGGAAGTGGGGAACGGAGTGTCTTAACATTAGGTTCCCTCTGCCTACCCTGGTGTGTGCGGGATACACCCAACTATGGCGTAGCAAAAAGGAGGGTTATAATGTTATCCTACTTTACTACATTGCTATGTATAGTAAATAAATAGCTTGAAGCTAAAAAAAATATAAAAATATTGAATACCCACAACATGACAAACCAATCTCCAGTAGTAGCTCCAGTAGCTGCTTGTGTTAGATGTTCAAATATTTTGTCATTGAGTTCTTTAACAGCTGGTGACTGGTTCTTTTCCAGAAATCCATACACTTCATTTTCATTTGGTTCACCTTAACATATCTCAGTGTAATATAAATTATTTAAAATATAATATAATAGAAAAATTAAGAATCACTTTAAGTAACCTTAAATAGTGTTAAAAGTTATATAATCAATCTGTTTCATTTAATTTTAAAATTCTAACTTTTTTTGACCTAATCTCAGACAAGAAAACTATTTCTAACATTGCAAAATATAGTAAATACTGAATTCCAGAATTCTGAAATTTCTGATGTCAAAAGTACCAATATTAAAAAAAGAGGCAATATTGCAACCCATAATAATCAACATAATATAAAACCTTTTTCATTACTCAGATACTCAGACAATGCACATCCAAAACTACTCAATTTAAGAAATAAGTGAGTTAAGATAGGGTTTCTCAAATCCCTATGAGTACAGGTAAACTGGGGATCAGTACAAAATTTTGTAACATCACATTTCAAAATATAATATACAAACATAATTCAAAACTGCTATTTTAGTTTCATAATTTCTAGGCATAAAATTTTCAAATCATCATTGTCATACTAATGAGGATGTCTCACAAGTGTGAAAATGTCAAATATTGTAGTTTTATCTTGTTACCAGAGCAAAAAAATTAAAACAGTTTAATCACTCAAGTGGGAAAGGAACCACTTCACAACTGTTGATTTTAGAGTCAGCTGTGCCACAATGGCCTCTTTATATGTATAAGGTAAAAGTCTAATACAATATTTATTACGTACCATCATACAATAAGGGTACACCATGTCTGAAGAACACAACGGCTGGTTCTTTAGTTGGACTATAAAGCCTTACTAAATGACTATTGACTGCTTTCACTGTAGCAGCATTCAAATGCTTATTAAAATCATCATCCAGGCTATCCAATGTTACTTCAAGCTTATCACAAATTACACAATTTGGCTTAGCTAAAAAATATTAATTTGTTTAATATTTAAAATACCTTCACTATTTTACATATTTTTATTTTACATTTATATTATAAATTATATATTATTATTTATTTGTTTAATAAATAATGAATCTGAAACGCAATAATAATAACAAGAAACGTAAATATTTGAAAAAATGTGACTAATATTAATAATCAAAGTGTAGTTTACTATTCTATGTAGATTTTATTTGTACTAATTTCTTTAATTTGTAAATATTTTAATAAAAATATGTTAAAATAAAGTTTGTCTATTACTAATTAACAAAAATAATATTTTATAAACAAAACTTACAAAATAAAACAATAAGTTTTTCTTCTTCTTTAATGAATTGGAGTAATTCATCATCACTTACACTTTGTAAGAGTTGACTTTGTACTTTTGATAAGTATAATACTAAAAGAAACCAATAATAGACTACGCGCATTTTAAAAACTACTTAATTTGGAGGTTAAGTGACACTAGTATAAAACTTATGTTTTGATATTATGAACTTAATATTAAACGACAATAAGCTCACTCTCTCCTAACAAAAACATAACATAATACTATAAATTAAATAGTTTTATATATATCAGATCAACATGGTAATATTTATTTAAACTATAGACTTAAATTGTTACTTTATACTTTATAGTTCAGTAGGAATTACAACAAATTGAAAGTTGGAAGTTCAGACATCACCGTCACAAATTATATGACATTTACACAGATTATCTAGCAAAGTATTTTCCCGTAGAAATATAAAAATAAAAAAACAAAAAACATCAATGAAATTGTAACTAGACTCAACTCTGCTCTATATTATTTAGGTGAATGGCTATCTATGCATGGATTGTCATTGTCGGTCCCTAAAAGTAGTGTAGTTATTTTTAGTCGTAAAAGACATATCCCTGATGTCAATATTGTTTATAATGATCAAAGTATTCCGGTTCTTAATTGCGTCAAGTTCTTGGGTGTGCTTTTAGATTCTAAACTGTCTGGTTCTCCACATATGGAATATGTGTCCAATAAGTGTGAAAAAAATCTCCAAATTTTACGTGCTGTATCAGGGGTTTGGTGGGGTTTCCATCAATTCACGTTAAAATTGTTATATAACGCCATTATTCGTAGCCATTTTGATTATGCTATATTCTTGTTGGACCCATGCTACAGGTCTGCTTTAAATAAATTAGATAAAATTCATTATAAGGCTCTAAGAATCATCTTAGGAGCTATGAAGTCATTCCCTACAAACGCCATGCAAGTGGAATGTGTTGATCCTCCGCTCCACCTTCGTCGTCAATACCTTTCCGATCGCTTTATATCTAAAGTGCTGCAGTCTTCTTCTCATCCTTTGATTAATTGTCTTCATCGTCTGTCCCGTGCCATTAAATCACCACGCCATTCTTCTTGCATTTTAAAAAGTTTCCATAAATTTTCTTCCCTTTCATCTTGTATTTTCACTTCTCCTATTCGCTCTTTATATTCTATTTCTTTTAGTGCGCTTACAGCCTCCTCCTCCTTCTGTGCTTACGAGTCTGGGTATTGTCAAGAACGACCCTGGCGCTAATATTAAATTTCAAATTAATTTCGTTAAAAATTGGCCAGACTATATAGGCATTTTTACAGATGCTTCTAAGTCATCACTTGATTTTAATGTTGGGGCTGCCTGTTGGATCCCGAAATACAAAATTATTTTAAGTTTTAAGTGTCCCCCTGAAACCTCTACTTTTTCTGGCGAATGTATTGATTTGCTTGAAGGCATATTGTTTGCAGAGTCGCACAATCTTAAAAAAGTTGTTATTTTTTCAGATTATTTAAGTGCTTTACAATCTTTGTTGCAAAATCCTTTCCGTAGCAAATCTAATTTTCACCTTGTGTTCAAAATTAGGGAAGCTTTGTATCGATGCCACGTACAAGGGGTTCTCTTGTCGTTGACATGGATCCCGAGCCACTCTGGTATTACAGATAATGACATAGTCGATTCTCATGCTAAATCTGCACTGTCCTCTGGTCCCGTAACTCATAATTTTATTTATTCCCAAGATCTATTGTCTTTGTTAAAATCGGATTTAAAATCTTCATGGAATTATTTTGGAATAAATCTGTATTAATAAAAGGTAAATACTACGCTTTCATCCAACCGGAAGTTCCAACCTTTCCGTGGTTCTCTCGATATAGGCGCGCCAATAGATCTGTAACATCTACTATTTGTAGACTACGCCTAGTCCACGCGTGTACGCCTCTACATCTAGCTCAATTAAGGGTTAAAGATAATTCTATTTGTGAGTGTGGTTTGGAGGAAGGTTCTACGGATCACATTGTATTTAATTGTTCAAAACTTAACTATTCTCTTTATGATATCCTTTCTCTTAATGTACAGCGTCCTGTTAATGTAAAATGTATATTAGCTTTAGTTTTTAGTCCTTTTATTAAAATGTTGGTAAAGTTATAGTTGTTCTCAATGTGTGTATTTTTTTACTATTTATTTTCATTTGTACATTTCTAATATAGCGTTTGTTTGTTTGTTTGTTTTAGTGTTTGTTCCAGTACATCCACCACCATATCTATAATTCATAATATCACTCAAAATTTACTGCTTCATATCATTCGTGTTTTTTCTACTATACGTGACACTGGCAGATTATTTTGCGCCTGTCATCGCAAAATCAAGCCATTAATTAAAAAAAAAAAAGACAAAAATAATTTTGAATGTAGGTACCTCTAGTTTTAGGGCTTTTCAATGTACTATGAAGATCCAACAATAGCGAGATAATAAGTCGAATTTTAGAATATCTTTAATCATAGCATAATGAAAAATTAAAATTCATAAGCAAATTTTTTCAACAAAAAAGACCGACTTCTTCAATTTCAACCAGGTCCCATAATCAGAATCTAAACAAACTTTTAAACTACCCTTGAAGTGTACCTTTTCCAATTTCTAATAAAAAAAGAATCATTAAAATCGGGTGATGTTGAGTTATTCGTCCATTTGTCGCACACATACATAAAGCTAATTTAAGCATATGATATTCTCATGAATACCATAGTTAGAAATGAACCAAATTAAAATTAAACCACACGAGGAGCACTAACTTTCAAATAAAAAAAGAATCATCAAAATTAGTTTAGCCATTCAAAAGTTCTGAGGTAACAAACATTAAAAAAAATATACTCAAATTGCTAACTTCCTTCTTTTAAAGAAGTTTACCTAGCTTTTACTTATAGCTTCGTCTGCTTAGCAATAAAAGCTTATACTGAGACAGCCGTGAAAGCTCTTTAATATTAATGGTGTTCTTACACAATTATTAGGGAATAAATGAAAAATGATAAGGTAAAGAAGGACGAGACTTTTCCAATTCCGATTAGTATAGTACGTGATAGCTCGAACATCCAGAGCCGCCATCTTATGCTCAAATAGTAAATACTCAGTCAGGTCTTTCAATTATAGAGCCGATCTGTTATAATACTGAAATCTATTCTTTATCTATTCTTTAGACTTGTTGTTGATATATTATGAGAAAATGCTAATTATACTATTACATTAAACATTTATTTATATATCTATTTCTTCCTCTGGTGTCGAGGCAAAGAGCGGCGTTGATTTCCGCCACTCAACACACAATGCCTCCAAAATTCGGCGGAAAGTGGGGAACAGAGTGTCTTCTGTCTACCCTGCTGTGTGCGGGATACAGCGTGAAGCTGATTTAATTTAATTTTATTTAAACTTTTACTTTAATTAATTCTAATCAGATTTATAATTGAATAAAATAAATCAGTCTTATCTCATATAGTTGATAGTATTATCAGCTTTGGGTAGACAATTATTAAAAGATTCAATTCAAGAAGGTCGAATAATGAAGAGAAGTAGAGGCGCAAGGGCACGGGAGTGTCGCTGTAAGACGACGATTGTGGGTTCGTGGTTCCAGCTCCAGGGAATGAATTAATATTTTTTAATATTTTCATTTATTTGCTCTTACATCAACACAAAAACCCGGCGTTGAGTTCCGTCATTCAACACGCAATACCTTTAAAAAAATCGGCGAAAAGTGGGGAACGGAGTGTCTTAAATTATATGTTCCCTCTGCTTATCCTGCTATATTTTTTCAATTTCACGCTCTCAGCGTGAAATTGAAAAAAGCAATGAAGAGGATTATGTTTATCATATTCAAGTACTATATCTATATGATCGAGTTTATTTTTTCTTGAATTGCCGGTTAAATATTAATAGATGGATAATTGTTTACTTATTACCATAAAGTATTATAGTTACTTAAAGTAATGGTATAAAGAGAATTTAGATTGATATTAGACAGAACTGAACACTAAAAGGCAAGCCCACATACTATGATTGAATTAATGAATTTCAATAAAAAGTCGAGATCATCTTTCTGCATAAGAAAAAAAAGTCTGTGACATTTTATAAAGACAATTGACAACACACACATCCATAATCCAATTGGTGAACTGAATTGACATATGTCTAATAACCTGTGTAATATGTATACTTATGTGACGTGATAAAAACAAAAAAACTAGTTATTATTAAATATCAATTTTAGTATTTAAACAACCATCTTTTAATTGGCACTTTTAAGGTAAAAAAAAAACATTAATATATATCCACAGACGACATCTCTTCATTTTACGTTTATTATCGTGTTATTGTATTTATTGTACCCGCCCTTTTACTATCGTAACAACAGTAGTTAGAACCGATTGATCTAATAAGTTACTAGTCTTAAGGTTAGCAAGTATAACTAATAACCTTGTGATTCAAAGCAAAGTAGGCTGTCTTGTCATTTGCTGAGACATTTTAAAAAAGAAACAAGATTCTATGAGTCATCTTATTTGCCTCCACAGAAGTGAGTAACCCACATAATTAAGACTTAAGAGCTTGAATTAAGAGGGCTTATTATTAGAAAAATTTAGGATCCGCAACAATGGCAGAGCTAGAAGAAAAAGTAATAATGACTCAAAAAAGTAAAACTTCCACATCTACTGTTTTAATTGTGGAAAGAAAAATTGCTGAGGCTGAACCAAGTGACAAAATACATGTAGCTGGTGGAGACCATACAGGAATAATAATAAATAAAGAAAAAATATATGGTAAGTTGTATATTAAACAAAATATAGTGAAATCTTGATGATCAACCTGTATTGATATCCAGAATATTTTTTCCTTCTGTACAATAATATTATCAAATTAATTTAACATTATGAAATTTGATATGATTTTTTCCTTATTTGCATACTTCCTGCCTACATTATTCTTATAATAAACTGTGATCACAATAATTTTGTGTTTTTTTCTTTAAGCATACATTTTTTACTTAAGTGAAATTGAAATAAACAAACAAAATTCACTTGATAATATGTATGAGCATTGCTATATGCATACGTCTCTAGTACGTTTATAATATTCATAATTACAACAAAAAAATCTTTTAAAATGTAAATACAAAAAAATACATTTTATATTAAAGATAGCCCAACAGTATGTCTGAAACATGTTGGATGGTTGTTGATTTGATTATGACTTGATAGTTGCAGTATTTTCATTTCTTCTGCTGCTTTTGGTTGACCTGACATGCACTCTCAAAAATTAAAATGAAATTGGATTATGGATTGTTTTAACAATAGAGTCTCTCTGCTTAAACTGTTAAGCCGAACACAGCATAAAAGTTTAATTTTCGAAACATTACATGTTGAGTGGTGGAACTTAACAATGTACTCTGTCTTGTTACTGGATCAAGAAAATTTTAATAATTCATTCCTCATTGTTTTCTTCAATATATTTTTAATTTTGTAGTCAGAATTCTTTTTTATTGTTATTTTTAAATTTGCAATTGTCCTATTTTTCAGAAAATGGAGTAACGGAACCATGCCATGCTCAGTTAGAATTTTGTGTTTACTTAGTATCAGCTGTTACTGGTAATCATACTCGAGAGGCAAGAGGTTTGAGATTTTGGTTTAAGCCTGATGTACCAAGAGATGAATGCCCTTATCAGGCTCAAGCATTCTTCCGAGAGCTTGTCAGCCCACAAGATTTTCCTAAAGGTAAACTACTTGTTTTAAAATAAGTAAGAAAAGTTGTTATTAAATTATTTTATTTTCAAATATATGTATATAAATTTGAATATAGGACCACCACCCATGCATTTTTTAAATCATCCAATCCCTCGACCACTCAAACTTATTTTGTTATTATCTACATTGAAATTCTTATACACTTGTTACTACTTATTTATGACCCATCTGCAAGACGTGCGAACTTTAGTTTTGATATTGTCAATTTTTTTATTCTTCTATAAATATATTTATTTATATAATATTATAATTTTATTGTAGATTATGTTGGATTCATTAAGAAAATAATAAAATTGATGCAAAATAAATTTCACCAATTAAAACTTCTGGAAGTTGAATTGAGGCAAGAAGAAAGTGGCTCCCCACCTCCTGGTTAGTAAGATTTTTTATTTATATGTTATACTGTCTATACATCTGGTTACTAGCTTTACCTCAGTTGCCTTTGGAAAACACAGTATCAATGATACTGAAGGAAGGTCACGTAAAATCAGGAGGATATCATGCCTATGTCCACACCACAAGTAGAGCATGTATGTGGGAATTGATGAAAGTGGTTGAAGCGAGAGAAGTGTAGAGTGACCGCTATAAATCTAAAAAAAAGCTTTACTCCACCTTCAGTTCAGTGGTAAAAAAAGGATATAGCTAAGCTTTTATGACATATACATAGTACAGATACTGTGGGTTACATTGAGCTTTACATTTTTTGATTCCAACCACTGCTTCCTAAAAATAACAAGCTTACCCAAACAAAAGCTTGAGTTTAAATATTAGTATAAATTAAAAAATAATTTATGTAATTATCTTACATTCAAGTGACTTAAGATTACAAATAATAGTGTTAAAAAATATTATTAATATCTTAGATAAGTAGTAAGTATGATTTTTTTCTTAACTTTACGGTATATCCCGCATATAGCTGGATAAGCAGATGTTACCTACCCATATAGGATTAAGCCACTCTGTTCCCCACTTTCTGCCTAATTTGTGATATATTGCGTTTTGAGTAGCGGAACTCAATGACGCCTTTTGTCTTGATACATGACCAGAACGAGGAAACGAAACCAATTTTCCCCCAAAAGAGTATCGAACTCATAACCGTCACGTTAGACACTTGGCCAAAGCGGCTCCAAGATGACATGATGACATATTATTATCTCATTCACAGTTACAGAAATTCCATTGCTTGTTGAAAAGTTATATAAATATAATGTAAAATATATTGGTATCACTTAATAACAATATTACATAGCACAGTGGAAATTCGGTTAACCAGGGTTAATGTTGCACTTATGCATTCATAATTATAAACAATCGATATATGTATATACAGAAAATCGACGAATTTATAAAGCAAACGTTTAAAAGAATCCTAGGCTTAATCGTGAAATAAACTATATTATTGCATGATTAAGCCTAGGATTATACAAAGGCCGGCAACGCACCTGTAGCTCCTCTGGTGTTACACGGGGTCGTGGGCGGTGATCACTTACCATCAGGTGATCTGTCTGACTTGTCTTTTTCCGTAAATATATATATATATATATATATATATATATATATATATATATATATATATATATATATATATAT
>JAATLQ010038272.1:29290-70081 GCA_013421005.1 Heliconius erato x Heliconius himera
ATATATATATATATATATATATATATATATATATATATATATATATATATATATATATATATATATATATATATATATATATATATATATATATATATATTATGTATAAGTATGTTTGTGTATATATATATGTTTTTAGTATAATATTTTATTATAATTTTTAATGTTGCTATTTTTCCGTATTAGCTTGCTAGTCCCTATAATACCGAATCCGTATAATTGACGGCAGGATTATCGAGGTTCCACTGTACTTAAAACATATATACATATTATTTTGATCACTTCTTAATGTATACCTATACTATAATACAAAGATATTTTATATATAAATAGATATAGAGCTTTTAAATATAATGTATTTATATTAAAAATAGTTTAAATAACTATATTTTTATAACAGATATCATTTTAATTTTGTGCCACAGAAGCAAATGGCGAAATTTCGAGTAAGGCAATTATATACAAGTATTATAATGGTTGTATGTATTATTATTTTTAGTATACAGCATGTTTTGTTTTTGAGATTTCTTTATAATAATTTATATTATTTATAGGGCTTGGTCATTTGTGCATGTTTTTGTCACAATAATTTCAATTTTTATTTATTTTTATACACAATGCACTAACCCTTTAAAAACTAAAAGAATTAAAATGCTACGTTAAACCATATCTTAAGTGTATTTTTGTGTATATCGCCCAAAATAGTGAGTTTTAATTACCTAATTTTTATTTTTAAAAACAATGTCACGTAACGACCCGCTATACTGCATCGTAGCGTATAATAAACCACCTCACCCCCTTCATCCCCCTCTTTTAATTTAAATTGCGTTACATCATAATTAAATATTACACAATAACAATTAAAATATTTTCCAAAAAGTAAACATTGTCCTTGGAATCGATTCAACAGCTATAGCGTGTACAAAGCCAAACTGTGTAGCGATGGCGTCATCGAATTGGTCATTTTTATTATGTAGGTATATAATATTGTAATATATTATATACCTACTACATATTTATTATTATTTAGAGTAGTATGATGTATAAATGTTATAATAACTTTGATATACGATTCTTATGATTGTTTTGTAATACTGTATACCTAACCTAACCTTAATCTAACGATTCTCAATATAATGATTTCAACGATTTGACGAATTTTTCGAAATCCTTTAAAACTGCCCGCACGCAAATATATAACGAATTTCCAATCTTGCAAAATATAAAAAGAAAGTATTATTTACATCTTTATAAAGAATTTTATTGACTTATTACCTTTACATGACGAATCTTACCAGTTTACTACATTCAATTTGATATTAAAATCATGGTTCACACATGATACATTTTTCGTACGACAGTAGTTACACATTGTTGGTTTTAAAATTTGCAATAGCTGATAAACGAAAAAGCTAAGATCAATATTTTTTTTAACCTTGTTAAAACGGATCGTAAACTACCTAATCTCTGTATAACAAACCTCATTGTAACAAATTATTTGATATAACAAATATTTTCAGTATCGTTAAATCGAGGTTGCACTTTATATGTATAAATAGTTTTTTTCTTTGATACATTCATTAAAATAATGAGAAAATATAATTTTTATAGTGTAAAATTATTAAATTTTAATTTTTATTGTAAAATAAATATTATTAGATTATATTTTTTAATTTGTAACAATACTATAAATTGTACAATTTAAATTTAACTTCTACCTATTGCATGGTTTTAAAAATTTTCATGTTCACAACACTATTTAATACTAGAAGAAAAAAAAGTTTTCATGTTCACAACACTATTTAATACTAGAATCATTTTCAGCTTTCATAGAAGATAGCATTGTGAATCAAACATTCATATCAGAGCAAAAAGTATTGGACATGATTGAAAATGCTTATCCCAATCCACTGTCGGTTGAAGATTTCGTTACGTGAGTATATATTACCATTATATTTGAGGCCAGTGGTGGCGCAGTGGCACGAGGTGTGACTGTAAAACCGACTGGTTGTGGGTTCGATTCCCACTCGAGGAGATGAAATATTTACTTAAACTTATATTTCCATCTCTTCGCTCTGGTGTCGAGGTTAAGCGCGGCGTTGAGTTCTGCCACTCAACACGCAATGCCTCCAGAATTCGGCAGAAAGTGGGGAACGGAGTATCTTAACACTAGATTCCCTCTGCCTACCCTGCTGTGTGCGGGATACAGCGTGAAGCTGATAAATAAAAAAATATATATATTACTAATTTTTACTCGCGGCTTTACCCACGTGGTGAAGTAAAAATTAATAAGAGTTTTGTATAACATCTAAGCGCCCGAGGTAACTCTGACCGCAGGCTTGGGCGTAGGAATAAGAAGACCGTGGTGATCACCTCAGAATAGGAAATTATATTCGTCCATGGTGTTCAGCTTTTCGACATAGTGCAATATGAAACTAAGCTCCAGATTAACAATTTAGTTAATGAAGTAATAGTTTTGAGGCCGGTCGAGGCGCAGCGGCACGAGGTGTGACTGCAAAACCGACTGGTTGTGGGTTCGATCCCCACTTGAGGCGATGAAATATTTACTTAAATTTATATTTTCATTTCTTCGCTCTGGTGTCGAGGTTAAGCGCGGCGTTGAGTTCTGCCACTCAACACGCAATGCCTCCAGAATTCAGCAGAAAGTGGGGAACGGAGTGTCTTAACACTAGGTTCCCTCTGCCTACCCTGCTGTGTGCGGGATACAGCGTGAAGCTAATTTAATTTTATTTTCATTTTAAGTAATAGTTTTTTTTTTATAATGGAATCTCGATGTGTTTATAACAATATAATAAAATTACTTTTTAGGTTCAATTGCAAAAGTTAATATAATTTTTCATAAATTATTGTAACTAAATATTCAGCATGTATATTGTAAGAAAAACCTAAAATAAACACTTTGTTACAGTGCCGGAAAATGGTCCAAAGCAGACGTTAAGGATGCCCTCGAGTCTTTAGAAGAAAAAGGTCTGACAAGGCTTATGTCTGACGGAATTTACGTTCGTCAACACAGTATCGATACTCAAGTAAGGATCTCTTAAAATATTTGTCAATTTTTATATATATGTTTAATTCAAATAATTCTCCACCCTAGTTTTAATCGAACCCACAACCGTCGCGTTTGCAGTCGGACGCTGTGCCGCTGCACCACTAAGACCCTTTCTTCTTTATTATATCTATCACTCACTCAAAAACAAAACTCTCTCAACATTAATTGTATTGAAACAGACAATTATTAATTTTAAGCAATGTCTTAAGCAATATTTTTTTTATAGTAATAATAAGGAATATAACACCTAACAAAAGATACAAGTCTTTTGTGTAATATAAAAAAAATTGTCTAAAATATATCTGTGTCCCAAAACACATTTTTTTTTGTTAATTTTAAACTGATTTCTGTAACGAGGAGGTTATCAATTTGACTGTATTTTTTTATGTGTGTTACGTTTGTCAGAACTTTTTACTGGGTGAAATGATTTTGATGATTCTTTTTTATAAAGCTGGCGCTTACCGTTTGGCCTCATTTAAATTTCGTCCACTTCTGACAAGGTTACCATATTTTACGAGAATATCACATAAGTCTTAAATTTCGATTATTCTGTTTTTATTAGGAAGGATACACTTCAAGGGTAGTTTGATGATAAATAGTGTAATTAGGTTCTAATTATGTGATCTGGTGGAAATTATTTTTTTTTTTATGTTAAAAATTGTAATTATGTTAGTTTACTATGATAGTGCGTCAGAGCATGGTTTTGGTTGGTGGAATAGAGTGTACGAACATTCTTCCCCACTAATCAATACCAAAATCTACTCGAACTTCAAATTAGTACTTTTTAATTTAAAATTCAATTATATATATAAAATTCAAATTTATTTCGAATAAAGTAAATATTCACTAAACTTATGAATCTAAAACATGTTATCAGATATAAAAATTGGGGACTACATGCACGTACCAATTTCCGTAACATTGCATGTTGAGTGGCGGAATTCAACACCACGCTTTGTCATGTAAATAATTCTTTCCCCCAAATTGGAATCGAACCCACAGTCTACGACTGATGGCCATAGACGGTAATATCTAAAAATGAATAATATTTATTGCACTAGGTGGTAAAACAAATGCCCACTCTATGTTCCTCACGTCAACCCACAATAGCCGTAGTGACGGCGTTGTACTGCGAAAAGCAAGCCGTCGACGCCATGATGGACAACCAAGAAACCTACGTCCGGTACACTACTGTCGGTGAGTTAGAATATATTATTATTGTTTTTTATTCAATGGGCTCTCCATTTAAAAATCTCTTACGTTTTCCGCTTACCTCGGTAATTCGAGATACTGTGTTGAGAGAAGGGCAGCACTGCACTTTTATCTTTATTAACGCAGGGAAAAGAAAATAAAAAAATCAGCTTCACGCTGTATCCCTCACACAGCAGGGTATATAGAAGTCGCTTAGTGTTATGATACTCCGTTCCTCACTTTCCACCGAATTCTGAAGACATCGTGTGCTTAGTGGCGGAATTCAACGCCGCTCTTTGCCTCAAAATACAAATTCATATAAATATTTTCAAGTGGGTATTGGGGTACCTCTACCACGACTGGCTAAAAAGAAAATAGTTTATATATTTTTACTTGTTAAGTGTATGTATATCCCACAACTATCACGTTTATTATATTTTCGCGGTCAGACAATATGATATACGTATTGGATGACAGCGTTGGGTTTCGTGATCCAACATAGTAATATAGTAAATGTGAAAAAAATAATATATAATTTAATATAGGAAAAATATAATTTCCTTCATTACCTAAAATGTTGAAATCTGAGTAAATTTCTATGTATGCATCGGAGGACATCCCAAGCGTGTAATTAATCACAGTTATTTTTTAAAACTTCAAGCCATTTAATTAAACAGACTAGGAAATAAATTATGATTGTTTTTTTTTTAATATGAATATAAAAATTTTAATTTAAAGTCTTAGTAGTTATAATTGATAAAGAAAATTGATTTGACCTGTTAATTCAATGAGACAATCATTTGACCTTTGCCGGTGTCTTGCTAATAATTTAAATATTAAAATATTAAATGAACACTATTGTGGCAGTAACGGCGCAGGAGCATAAGCGTGCGACTGTAAACGCGACGGTTGGGAGTTCGATTCCCTCTCAGAGATAGAAATATTTCATATTTTCATTTCCTCGCACTTGGTGAAGCGCGGCTTTATGCTCCGCCACTCGATGTCTTAAGAAATTGTAGGCTACTTTGCTACTCTGCTACGTATGAAGCTATAAAAAAGAACAATAATATGTATAAGTATCAATAATTACACTTTTTTGGTTTTTACTTTCCAGTAATTAATGTACTGGTTACTACAATTTAGTTTTTTTTAAGTTTGTGCATATGAAAAAGTTGAAGTCACTTTCTATTGTTTTTAAATATCTTTATTTCTTTACTTTTAATTTAAAAGTATTATTTGTTGTTGCTAGAAAGACTACTTTAAAAGAAAAGAATGAAAAAAATATTTTTACATAATATTAAACTTATTATGGTCAATTACCCAAATAAAGTGATAGTAAACAACTAGCCTTCTCTAAGTCCCTATAATATTTAAAAGATCGGACAATCTAACCTAACACCTTTGAAGGGTTGGATCATCATCAGCTCAGGTGATGCCTACAAAAAGCAAATGGATCATTATTATAAAAAAATATATCAAACACATAGTATACATGCCTATAAAATTCCAGTATCCCTCGATTTTTAAGTAATTGCATCATCAGATCCTGACTTATTTGTAATGGAACCAATTGGAGAGTACACTCTTTTAAATAAAAAAATAAATAAATCAATCCACAATTTACAGAGAAATTGACAGACAAACAAAAAACATAGTTTACGAATATAGAATCTCAAATCAAATCATTTTTAAAAAAAGAAGTCAGTTAAAAAATATTTATAAACATTACTATTAAATTCTAAGTGACCTAAATTAAAAACAAATGTTTATAGTAAAATTTATTTATAAAAATTAACAGTAGTGGATCATTTTATATTTACAATATCTATATAAATGTTATTAACAACATACAAAACTATCATATAATGAAAACATACATAATGTAATAGATTTTTTTAAATAAAATTAAATTAAAATCTATTTCTTAACTTATTAATACTGGCATGTTTAAAGTAAAATTAATGACACAATACTAAAAAAGAAAATAACAACAACACAATTCATAAATAATTAAAATAAGTTGTTATGACTGACTGTTCCATATAAAATCTAAATGTGATATCTTCAATGTATCCTCGTTTATAGAGAAAAAAATGTTTTTTTCACTATCAGACAATAATCTTATATTTGTGGTTCCAACACCTTCAAACATTGTTGCCAAACTTATTTCACCTGGGTTATTGTTCGTAAATTTCATATAAAATTTGAATTCAGGATCTGTAAATACAATAGAAAAACAATTAAATTTATAATAAATTTTGAGATTAATATATATTATAACTAATAAGTCATCAATGTTGTTTCATCAAGAAATCATCAGCGTGAAGCTGATTGCGTCACACTATTATCCTACACACAGAGTAGGCAGAGGGAACTTAGTGTTAAGACACTAATCCTCACTTCATCATGTTATTCATCTGTTATTTATATGACAGTAATAATTAGACAAAAAAATATTTGACTTTTATGTATATTTATATATATACTATGTTTAACACATCTTAAGTATTTACTTTTGGAAACTAAAAATTTAAATTAAAAATTTGGCATAGGATGGAGAGCTATGCTTTGAATAGCTCTGAAGGATTGGGTTGGAAATAGCATAATCTGTCAGACAACCAAAGTTATTAGGCAGTGCACTTGTCACATTTGTCACAAAAATGTTGACCTGTAGGGTACAAGCATTCTGCAACGGCAAACCATGGCAAGACAACCTCCATAGCTAAGGAAAGGAAACAACTTATACAAAATGGCTGGTAACAGTTGGATGCTAAGATCCAAAGATCAAACTCAGTGGTGTACCAATAGAGAGGCTTAGTCCAGCAATGGACGAGAACAGGCCATTGTGATGATGATGAATGTGAATTACAAAAATATTTGTACTCACCAGCACGAAGGTTTGATAGTTTTTCTCGTTGTTCTACAGTCGGTGAGCCATTTTCATCCCTCTCAAATAGGATTTCGTTACGAACATAGTCAAAAGTGATAAAATAAAGTGGTTTTTTTACTGAATTAACTCCTCCAGTCATAAAACCTATTCGTAAACTGAAAATAATACATAGTTTAATTAATATAATAATATTATCAATATTATTTCATTTAATTTAGAACAATGCGTATAATAAGTACATAAAAAATATTTATAATTACTCTTAAAATATATTTATAATAAACACATTGGCATTATATATTCTACATAAAATATTGGTAAACAAAATAAATTAAATGCATACCTTTTCCTATTTGGACTCAGTGCTCCGTTTATAACAATAGCACCCTCTTTATTAATAAGATCCCTCGGCAATTGAAATATTATTTCGTTATGTTCTGGCCCCCATTGGCCATTCTGGGAATAATCGTTTGGAGTTACAATCATCTCGTTGTCCAAGCGCTCCCTAAGCAATGAAAGTTATTTCATTGAAGATTCATATATATACTACATACGTTTGCTTACACATCGCTTATCGTGTAAATGGAGGATAAACATAAAGTAATCGTCACTGTTTTGTATGGTATTATATACCTACATTGTTTTCTGACAATTGTCAGTTTACCTAAAATTTTAATAGGTATATTTTGTTTTATATAATTATTTCGTGAGCCTTTGGTGATAAATCTAAATATTTACAAAATTACATTAATATTGGCACTGAAGTCTGAAGCCTGCTACATTGTTTGACAATAGATTTTTTCATTTTTGACATTGACGTTTACTTATCTCGATATTTTCTATTTTCTATTAAGAAATTTAATTATTTGATAAACAATGTATATAATATGCGGAACATAAAATATTTCATATCTATTCTCCACGATCGATGTACATCGATAAATCTACATTAATAAAAAATATTATGTAGTAAATTAAAAAAAACTATTCGGAATTCAAAATTATCTTATTTAATTTGTATAAAATAATGTACACACCCCGCTATACACTCCCAGCATGATTTGAGCATTATATTCGATTTAAATATTGATTTATACTGATTACACGCGTCCGTTTCCGCAGATTTTTCTTATAAACTACCATCTATCAATAAAGACTTCAGATGGAATGTTGTATAGAAGGAGGTGACGTAATACCGAAAACAAACACGTTCACTGAACGTATACCGTTCGAAAGATCGGAGACACTATACAGTACACTATACACACCTTTAATATTATAATATACAATCGCGCGGCAACTCTAGCGCAGTTACACCTCACAGTTAGTAAGACGTCAGTACATTTGTACAACTAATATTTCTAAGCTTAACTACTCGTAAACTCTCACGTTTATATAGGTTTTTCAATATAAACTATTTTCAACAAAGTATTTTATGGCAATTCTAAATATTACTCTAAATGATATTTTGTTAGCATAGCTCTTATGGTATGTAAAAGTAAATGTTGTCCGAAATATTTTGCAACATTTTAATTATTTTGTAATATTTTTCATTACATCTTTACTTTACAGTCATACTTATAAAGAAAAATATAATATTTACGTATGAAACTGTAGACGCATTAAGTATGTCTCTCTATAGTTATAAATTTATATCACTTCAACTTGATGATTGGCATCAAGTCCTACAAGATTTTATCGCTTGTTTGAAATGACTACTATGCTATTACTTAAAATATTTCTAATTATGACTGTGCTGGGTTGTTCAAGTATCGAAAAGTACGTGACTTAATTGTAAATGTTAAAAAGGTGAATAATAGGCTTTACCTAGTTTACGCATTCCGGGTGCTGGTTAGTTTCCTCTGTTTTACTTGTTTTATTAGACAGCATCGTCAAAAAAGTAGCTTTCATCGAAAATCAAAAGAAAAATGGGTTTTAAATATATATTTTTTCATTAAATTCATTTTTTTATTAAATTCAGAAGATTTTTTGGTGAAGTTACCTACTTGAATTTTAAAAAAATATATTCATATATTTATTTTATAGTAATATTGTTGCATGCAATTATTTTATTGATATAATTTTATTATTTATGATCTGATTGGAATAACATAAATACTAAACGTTTAAGGAACTTTGCCAAAATACAATAGTAAACACTGCATTTAAATCGGATAAACTGTTTCTGAGATTAGCGTGAGCATCCGCACAGACAAACAGGCAAACCGACAAATAAATAAAAACCATAATTTTGGATTCTATAGATTTTCTAACGATTTTCTCATATATCTTCCATGCACATACAACAATGATTATTATATATATGTATAGATCAGTGGTTCCCAACCAGTGGTCCGCGGACCACCAGTGGTCCGCAGAGGCCTATATATGGTCCGCGAACGATTTTAATTTTATGACTAGGGATGGTGAGACGAAGTTTCTGTTTAATTATTTCAGTTAATTTTTATTATACCTACATGCATAGTGGTCCCTGTTACCAAGAATGATATAAAAGTGGTCCTAGATCAAGAAAAGGTTGGGAACCCCTGGTATAGATGTATTTATTCAGTGTAAAAATTGTTGAGATCTAAGGCCTCAATATATATTTATATTTTGGTTTTCCTTCATCCTTATTAAATTCCTTACATTACACTGTTTTATGTTTTTTCTCAATGATTTATTTACCTATATAAAGTTTGTTTAGTCACAAGCCACTCGCCGTAGCTGTTCTACACGTATAATATGAAAATAATTATTGACCCTCCTTGAACTCTAAATTGCATGAACTGTAAATTTTGTTTTCCTATTATAAATATTTTTAATTTTTATAACTATCAAACATTGTTTGTATGGTGTCGAACATTAAATATGTGATCTCATACAGTGACAAGACACTTACATTTTTTCATGAACATTTTGTACTAATGCCCTCATTTCACTTTCCATAAAGAGATAACATAACACTGCACAATATAAGGAAAAGTCCATCTTCCCTACTTGTCTCTTTTAACGACTAATGGAGTTTATAAATTTGCTTATTAGAATTATTGGTTATTACTTTAATCTATTTTATTATTTCAATGAATCACTTCGTCTCAGGGCACGTTCTTTTCGATAAACATTGTCTTTTGCACAGCAAAATCACCTACTGGTGTTTTATGCAGTAATTTAAAAAAATATTAAATATTAATTAGTATATGGTTGCCAAATGTGTTATTACTTTAATCGATATCTAATAAATTAGTAAATTATAATAATATAATGATCATTGCCTTTGACTTATTTTAGTAAATATTAGAGCTTGCAGAGGTAACGTAACCTAACGTAAGTAATTAATATTAATTAAGTAGTATTAGAAATACAAAAAAAAATATTAATAATTTAAACTTAGCTTTAATACTACTAGAAGAAATAGAGAAAACACCAGATGCCAGATGAGCGAAAAGCTGATTCGTTTGATTGCAATAATATATAGCCTATATAATACAATTTAATTGTTTTATTTTATTATGATGAACACCGAAAATGTTTAGTTTTTATAAACTTAAACGTTGTTTTTGTTTGAAAAGATTTTATAATATTGAATATCTAGCTAAAAGTGCCTGAACTACCGTGTCCCTATACCCTACAGCTAGCTTAAGATTTATTATTTATTTATTAATGGCGAAGAACTAAAAATATTACATATTTCATTTTCTTAAATGAGAATCGACCCACAACCTTTGGCGTTTGCAGTCACACTTTGTGCCTCAGCACCACGACTGGCCTCATTAATATTAAATATTAAAATTTTCTACAATACCAATATAATGTTTATTATTTGTACAGGTGAATCAAATGTTTACACTCTGGGTACCATTGGATCTCACAGAGTTGTAACCACCAAGCTGCCATCGGTGGGTAGGACTCGAGAAGCTATGACCGCTGCTGGCAACACTACTACGCGACTTTTGGGCATTTTTCAGAAGGTAAATAATAAAATTTATATTAAATCAAATTTTCAAACAATAATTTAATTTATAAGGGTAGTTAATGCAAGATATTTCCCTGGATTTTATTTTATATTAATAATTATTTGGTTAACTTAATTTGATATTGACAACATTATTTTTCAATTTATAAACTCACATGTTAAAATTACTTAGCCAATTCATGTAAATATGTTTAGAAGTACAACCACATATCCTTGGCCGTCTATTCTTAATTTGTATCAATACGTGAAGTGCCCGCAGGCGTGCTCGAATAGTTTCAATTTATCGATTCGAATATTTGAGCAGAGCGTAATAGTCCAGAAATAGCGGGAGTCCAAATGTTTTTGCTTACATATTATCGATAATTTATTGTTATATTACTGTAGACTTAACTTATTTTTTTAGTAATTTCCTTCTGTTCGTCTGTGTGAATCGATTTAAATATTTAAAGCAATGCCAAACACATCTAGATTATAAATAAGAATTCCCGAGTGAATACATCACTCGAGAAAATATCATATGCAAAATTACACCATCATCACCATCGTTGCCATCGTGGGAGAGGATGGTGGTGGCGAACCCACCACCAACATCCTCAATCGAGACAATGAGCTATTGTCATTTCCTCGCCTTACCAAGACGAAGCGCGGCGTTGAGTTACTTGACTTTCTATTGTATCTGTTTACACTACTATATGCCACTATCATAATATGTTAAATTTTGTAGGTAGATTACGTATTTCTAGTGGGAGTCGGAGGAGGTGTTCCACATTATACTGATTACTCAAAGCACGTGAGACTTGGCGACGTCGTCGTCTCAACTCCCGCTTCAGATCTTAAAGATAAGTGAGTAATAAATAAAATCACCTTTAATACAATATCCTTAGAAATATAAATTAGAAATGTAAATTAAATCTTAGAATTAGTTTATTTATAAATGACTAAAATTACAATTACATTTAAATAAGTTGTTTATATAATTATATCTAAAATAATTAATGCGTTGGTAAACCCGTATCTGCCTGGTTTTCTGGATTTTTTTTATATTATTACATTAATATATCACCTTATCAACTTCCAGTAAATTATAATATGCATATATTTTAAGAACATTTTTATCTCAAAGCTAGAGATAATTAACTGGACGTAAAAATACATTACCGCGATGACGTCAGCACGACCTTGGCTCAAATTTATAGATTTATCACGGTTAAAGACATTTTTTTGTCAACACCTTGGACTATTATACTCTTATACTTATAGAAATACCATAAATATTATGAAATGCTTATAAAACTAAACACAGTAAAGTTATTGTTCATTGTTATAATACCAGTGAGCTAGTTGTTTTTTTTATTTATAAAAAAAAATCACGTTAATGATTGACAATGGTAGTATTATCTATGTTTTTTTAAAGGGATATTTGACTGATAATATAGAATAGATACCTCCTTTTTATATTTCTTCCTTTTTCTATTTCCGGACTCTTTTATCTTGTGTGGTATTTTTATTGTTTTCTTAATTTAACAGTTTAGAATAAAATAAATATTATTTTATTCTAAACTGTTAATTTAAATATTATTTTCATTTCCCCGCTATTATGAAGTGAAGTATGGGGTTACGTTCCCGTTCCAATACGCAATTAGTCTTAACTTGGATCGGAAAACAGAATTTCTTAAAATATATTTTCTTTATATGCAGAATAAATCGTAATGTTTTATCAATAATTTTAATATAGCTTACTATATGGTGACTAACATTTCTGTGACTAAATCTATATATCTAACTATTACATACAATAGTTTTCAGACTCCATATCGAATGAAATCAATAGTATTCCTGAATAGTCATAGTTGTGACCACAAACACGCCAATACAATACAATACAATATTCATAAAAATTTTGTCTATCGTCACTATTTTATTCATAGTTTCGTCACTAAATACGGTGTTTTATCAGTTGTGCGAAACTACTTCCTTTTAAGGTCATCTAGCAGTTATACATTTGTTAATAAATATATAATTATATATAAGTCTCTTTTGTGGAGCGGTAACAAAAGAGGTCTGGTAACTTGCCTTTTTACTTTTTTTTCTCATTATTGCCTTCGATTTTTTTTCGCTTCGTAGGTATTAGGGTTCCGCACTTCAAAAGTTAAAAACTAATCCCTTTGTATCACTTTGATGTCAAGATCGCCTGGACGTATCATATATTTAGGGTATGGTCCCTTAAAAAAAACCAAGTTTCTAAGACAACAAAATCAAAACATACGAACATTTATTTAAAATCTATAGGCACATAGTGGGAACCTATAGTACCTACAAATAAAGAGAAAAATCCGAAACATCAAGATTTTTGTTATTTCATAAAAAAAATTAAAAGCTTATATTTGTACATAGTTAGTTTCATACAAAAATAGTAATAGCCCGCAAACTTAAGTTTGTCTATTTTTATAAGTTGTACTTTCCGTTGACCTACAATTCTGGAAGCCTCGGTGGGCGAGTCCAACTCGCATTTAATCGGTTTTATTTAGATAAAGACACTTTCATGGCCTTTTTAAATGGTGGTGTGTGTGATTTTAGAATTTAATTTACAGGTATCAGTTACCATCGCTTTTTTCTTTATTTATTGGTACTATTTCTCAAAATATATCAAAATTAAAATATATAAATTATAATTATTAATGAGTAAATTATGGTAATCGTACTACGCTAATTAATTGATTGCTAAAATAATTTGAGGCCAGTCGTAGCGCACGGGCACAAGCGTGTGACTGTAAACGCGAAAAGTTGTGGATTCGATTCCCACTCGAAGAAATGAAATATTTAATATTTTCCATTTCTTCTCTCAAGTGTCGAAGCAAAGTTCTAGTCAAGACGGCAATGCCCCGGGCGGTCATTTCGCTGTATTCGGGACAAATGTGTTGCATTGCAAAATAATCATTTATCAATATGTTTACTTAGAAATTAATCAAAGACCATAAAAAAACCAATTAAATATTAAAATTTTACAGATACGTATATATATTCTGCGAAAAGGCAGAACGCAATAGCAAAGGTGGGTGGGACTACGAGGTCAAGCCATACAAGCCTGCTGATTATCTACTACAAGACATAGCTTGTCGTGTCGCCGGATCATCTACTACATGGATGACTTATGTTAATGAAGGTTATTATCATAGATTTGTATGTATTTGCTATTTGTTAGTTAAAGGTTACATTCTTATAAAACACAACAAGTTCTTGTTATTTTAACTTAATCTTAAATTAAATTCTTGTTATTCGAGTGCGTGACCCAAACGAGGGAGGATTGACAATTGACATTCATTCTTTAACCAATTAAAGGTTCCCAAGGAGTTTTATACAGTTTAAAAGGGTCCCGGCTTTTTAATCCTTTTATTTAAAAATAATGTATGATTTGCTTATGTGCATTTCGATTATAGAACTATTTCAATGCAATTACTTTTTACACAATTGTAAACTAATAAACTTTTATTTCGTGTGTAAGATTTATGTAGTCAGGTTTTTTTTGTCATAACTATTTTTTATCTTTATATTTCTCGCTTTAATGCGAGAAAGATACAGAGCATCTCAATGTGTCATTCCACTCTGTAAATATTTATCTTAATGTCGCGATTTATTGAAGAATGTCTGGGAAAAGGTAATATTTTGTGATATTTATTTACAAAGAATTTATAGTATCGTCAGTTTTAAACATGTAATAGTGGCAAATGTTCGATAAGGCAATTGCATGTTTTTTTTTAAATGTTTCAGTAATTATTATTTATTTTTTGTTACAAAATCCCTTAATGTGACTTATAAAAGATAGATATACCGTGTCGCGGACTTTATTTTAGAAATTATAAAATTGAATGTTTTTGTAGTACAGACAGTGTGCTTACATATATTCAACTATTTTTGCAGTGCACGCGCTTATAGCAATTCGATGATGTTCGTTATTATTGTTATTTCATTATTTAAAGCTAACTAAGTATTACACTCTGATGTCATATCCTGTAGCAGTTTGAAGAATGCAGCTTTCATACAAAACAAAAAGAAATTAATCGGACCAGTAGATTCAGAGATTTTAGTGTTTAAACAAACAAACAAACTCTTTCGCTATGTTATATTAGTATAGATTATACTTTCCTTCTTATTTAAAAATATGATTACTAGCTAACACGATCCACAATTCTGCCAAGATTCCTTTCCGTTATATAATTTCTACGAACATTATCGGGTAACGCAATAAAATATGTATATTTGTGCTTTGTTATAAGTATTTTAGTATTCTTTCCTGGAGCTACGTAAACCGTAATATTTTATATAATTATTGAAACTACTGAGAAATTGATTTGTATACTTATATATGTATATAATAAATAATTAATTTCCTTAACTAACTTAAGATTGCAATTTTATGCTATCAGAAAATTAAGGCTTGTTTGATGATAAACGGTGTAGCCCAGATAAGCATGAAAAAGCTGCACTCTCTTCTAATCTAATATCTAATATCTATAATAGATACTGGGAAAACGATTCATTCGTCTTTGTGTAAATATATAATAAATCATAAAAATATCTTTATGCACCAATATTTGCCAACTATAGTCTATTACTCTAGGTTTTTTATGAATAAAAGGTTGCTAGTAAAAGATCACTAATAGTTAGTCGTATACTGGTTAACATTTTAAAATTTGCAATACTAACTTTGTATTATCTTTATTGTACAATAAAGTGTTTGCGATCAGATTTGAATGTAGACAAAAACATAGACACCTTGCTTCGACCTCATTTTTTTAAGAACTGCTGTATATTTGTAAAAACAGCATTTCAGTCGGTTATGCCAATGCCCTAAGTGGGAATGGAATCCACAACCGTTTCGGTTACAGTTGCAAGCTTGTGCAAATATTAAAATGTAATATTTAACACAATTTTCCCAGGTCTAGAGCGCCTGCGGGGCGTCCCCGGCCGATGGGAATTACCGGAAGAGGCGACCGACCGACTGTGCGTTGACGTCGGCGGCGGCGCCTTCATCGAGGTGTCTCACCCGACGCCGCAGGGCGAGCAGACGTAAGTGTTTATCATTAAATTACTTACTGAATTTCCTTAAAAATATCGTGTTATTGACTTTTTACAATACTGTTATTATATTTTATTTTAATTAAGTAATCATTTATTCTGTATTGAACTTTTGACCCATTTTAGTGATGTTGCTAAAGAGTGACATTTAAACTTTGAAAATAAAAAATATTGATATTTTATTGGAAAAAATATCCATTTTTCTTTTAAATACAAATCATATTAATTCGAGTAAATGAAATAATTCTCATTGTAAGTAACTCGGTAACATGATAAAGAGCAATATTAAGTTCCGCCACTCAACTCACGGTGCCTCCAGAATTCGGCGGAAAGTGGAGAAGTCTTTACACTAGGTTCTCAGTTTCCAAAATAGATTCTAAAATTCAAAATTTAAAATTTCAATGGAAAACAGTTTTACAATATTCTAAAGAATAAAAATTAAGCACATGATTTTTTTATACATTGGATGAATTTTAGTAGTCGTTACTGAATTTCAATTCATTTCTTTTTATAATTTTTCTTTTTAAACTCTTTACTCCTGACACATTATATTGCCCCCGTCATATAAACTGATTACCTTACCCTCTCTCCTCCTTTTGTCCCCTGTTAATTTTCTCCTTAATTACATAATAGGCGAAAATTAAGTAAAATTACTTACCGTCTAAACTTCAAAAATCCGTCTAAACTTCAAAAATCCGTCTAAACTTCAAAAACCCGTCTAAACTGTTGAGTTATCTTGATTAATTTCTTTAGATATGAGTTTGAAATATCTTACCCTATATGCTGTTTCCGTAAAAGGAGCGCTGCCTCTTCCACCTATATACTACTGAATAAGAAAAAAACATATTTCCTACTACTATTGATTAAAGACTATCGAAAAAAGTTATCTGAGACCAAGAAATCTACTCTATGGTCAACATAAATGTTTAGTTATTTTTTTTTATGGATTTGTTAATATTAATGTGTTAAGTGAATTTGATCAGAAAAAAATATGAACTTACTTATAGTTTCTCAAGATTTACTATTAGCGGTAGTGACAACTATGTATAAGCGGAATAAAATAAAAAATATATAGAAGTGTTTTAACTTATTTTTAATTCCTAACACCACGGTATAGTTAAATACATATATGCCTGACAGCCGCAGCCCGCGCGTGCACTGCGCGCCGGTGGCGGGCGGGCGCGCGCTGGCGGGCGCGGGCGAGGCGCGCGCGGCGTTCGCGGCGCACAGCCGCGCGCGCGCCTACGACTGCGAGCTCGACGCCGTGCTCGACAGCGTCGTCGGCAACTGCAAGGACTGCTTTGTGTCTATACGGGGTTTGTTCACTTTTGTATCTATTCATGTAACCAAACAGTAAAACAAGCGTGTCACTGTAAATGCGACTATAGTCGGCTCTCTCACTCGGAGGAGGAAGTTATTTAATATTTTTATATTTTCACTCTGGTAAAGGCATTGATTTCCTCTATTCCACCTCGGAAATTCGACAGTGGGAACAGAACGTCTTGACACTAGTTTCGCTCTGCCTACTATTCTATGAGCGGAATACAGCGTGAAACTAAAAATGTGAATACGTATATTGGCATCAATTATCTATTGCTTTACCGCAATCTCCTGGGTAACCATCGCAGTGAATGAAGTTTCGCGTCTATAGTTAGATTATATCCTAATTAGTGACGATGGAGTGATTTTACTGGAAAAAAATATTTCCATGATAAGAGAGTCTTAAAAGGTTTGCTATTTTCTACATATTGAATTTTAATACATATTATCTTAATACCGGTTACAATGATCTCTTAGGCATATCGGACTACCGCGACGGTACCCGCGGCAAGGAGTGGCAGCCGCACGCCGCGCTCGCGGCCGCCGCCGTCATGAAGGCCATCATAGCCGCTCTACAACCACCTACTGATTAAACACTCATCAGAATATAACATATTATTTATCATTATTCTTAAGTTATATCTGGAATGTAGTTAAAAAAAATACTTATTTGTCTAATTGCCAAAAAAATATTTTTATTATTTATTGATTTATATCTAATTATTTATTATCCAAGAAAAAAATGACTTTGTACTGTGTTTCACTTTTAAATTGTATTTACAAATGTTTTACATTTTAATTTTACTTCATTGCATATGAATCAAAGTCTGAATAAGAAGATTAAACAATAACTTAAGGCCTTATATTTATAACAATTTATATAATTCACTAAACTGTATGGAGCAAACTGAATAATGTGAGATTACATCGGAAATTAATTTTATAAACTCTATGTTATCTTCCAAAAATATTTCATTGATGCTAACATATCGACGATACATCGAGTTGTTTTTAATAAAAAAATCGATATTACAATTCTACACATGTATGTCATGTAATGAAATAATCGTTAAAATTAAAAATTATGGCTCGAAATATCATCTAATTAGAAATTATGTATATTGTCAACGTTATTCAATCCTTTAGCGTCACTAGTTTCAGAAAAATCCCAATTGGAAGGTATGTAATCGATTCGTAGAATTTAGATAGGAGTCATCCATAAATTACGTCACACTTTAAGGGAGGCACTTTGAGGCCGTCGTGGTGCAGTGGCACAGTTTGACGGTTGTGGTTTCGATTCTCAACCGGAGGAATGATATATTTAATATTTTCGTTTCTGATGACCAGAGAAAGCGCGGCGGCGGAGGTCCTCCACTTATCACGCAATGTCTTGAAAATTAATCTTAAGTTAGCTTCCCTCCTATATGAGGAATACGTGAAGTTGAGTTAAGGGCTCGAAGTGTGACGTTGTACAACAATGAGTAGAAAGGGATCCTAAATTTCGTAATATCGTAATTTCGTAATAATAAATATAATAAAGTGTATTAATAACCAAAATTTGTATGAACAAAATAATATCCGAATTAGATCTCCACAAATGTGGGGTCAAAAAATTATGTAATTGAAATCAAAATCAAAATTTATTTTTTCTCAATTAGGACATTACAAGCTCTTTTTAATTTTAGTCAAATTTTCAATTAAGTTAGACATAGAAATGTCAGTAGTGTCAGTCTTACAGTTTGTGTAACATAATTTATGGATGACCTCGTATTAGATACGTTTAGATGTCGTTACAGGTTCACTTGCCTTACTTTCCTGTTAGTATTTCATTATAAATACATATTATTTACACACTGTTTAAACCTAGATTGTAGTTATACATACATATATACATCGGTTTTATAAATGTTACAACTTTATTGACGTTATGATAAATGGTTGATGAGTGTTTTGTATTTCTTTAAATGTCTTCTCAAGTTTTTTTTTTTGTTCTTGTTTTAGTGGACTTTTTTATATTTGACGGAGATCTGGATTTAAGGCTCAAACTGTCCTTCCAATTATTTGATTAGATAGTGTTTTTGTATGTGTTTTATAGTAGGTAGTGATTACTACTCAAATTAAAGAATTAAATCTCTGTTTTGCCACTAAAGTTCTGTGTAGAAAGAAATTATATCATCTATTTCATTTAACTAGTAAGTTAACATAGCCCTTAGCAAATAAAACATAATAGAAGCTTTTGAATTTTAGTGTTAAACTGGACCAAATACGTTTTGAGTCTTAATAAGAGGGCTATAAAACTTAAAACAACAGAGGATTAAACTATTTTAATTTAGTTAATCATTGTCAAGTATATTAAATATTTAAAACCAGGTAATATGGAAGAAAACTTGCAAAAAAACCTCTTTGGACTTTAAGTTAGTGCCAGTTAGGCCTACTATTATTATGTAATATGTTGTTATGCATTTTTTTATATATATTTTATGTAATAACAATCAAAGATGTGTTCGGTTTTTTCACGTACACTGACGGATAGCGGGACCAATTACTGATATTTAATAAAAAATACATAAAAAATTATTACCAAAGTATCGGAATGTCTAATAATGCCCTCGTTTGAATAAACCGAACTAGTCTTAATTGTGTTATATTAGAATAGACATTTATATCTATAAATATTACGTGCCTTTACGTTGTCTGTGGTAAATAATTTATTATATATTATTATATAACCTATTTAATAATGTCGGCTCTCTTCACGCTTTCTCTGCTTATCAGCGCCAATAAGTGTAATATTTTAACCAAGTAGTTTTTTTTTGCAAATATGTTATATTTATTATGTATTTATGTTATTATTTTATGCGTGCTGTTTGTTGCGAGTTACCAAATTTATTAAGAATTGTTTATTTTTTGTTTAATCTATTGTGTGGTTTTGACGCTTTTATTGCCTAAATTTAGAATTTATGTGTAACTAACGTATTCACTGCCACGAATGGCCTATTTATGATGTAAGTAAATTGTTTTATATTTATACAGCCCGAAGTAGGTAGGTGTGTTTAACAGTTAGTTGTGTGAACCAAAGGTTTAAAATTTCGGCTGTTTTGACAGGTCTAGTCGCCTGAAATGTTACATTATTTTTACCTATTAGAACTTTTACACGTTTATAATAAATATTTAATATATACATATTGTTAATGTTATAATAGAACATAGAAATTATCTGCCCGTAAAAGGCCTAATGGCCCCTTGAGGGTAAACACGTGGGCTATGGGTTCGATTCACACCCTGGAAGAATATTTCGCCACGCAACACTTAACACACAAATATCTTGTGATTTGAACCGTGTGTGGGGAAAAGAGTGTCTTAATATTAGGTTCCCTCTTCTACATATATGCGGGACACAGTGTGAAGCTGACAGTGAAGAAAAATCTATCCCTTATGGATAATGTTGTGATTCTAGATGTAGTTTAGAGTGTGTCATACAATACTGTCAAGGCATTATAAATTAGATCGCAGTCACTACTTACTCCCGCCTTTTATGCCATTGCTTTGCATTGCCTAACAAATGGATGTTTGAAATTATATAGTTTTACTTAATATATTATTTAACTTTTAAGTTAAGATTTTTATATTTCGAATTAATAATGCTCTGTTGTATTATTTGTATATTGGAATGTGTCTTCGTCGTCGTCTTCTTTTTTTATTCTGTAATCGCACAAGTAAATTATTAGAAAAAAAAATATCGATTTTTATTTCCAATTCTTAATCTCTTTTAGTTAATATAAAGTACACTTTACGATACACTTCATAATTTTCTACCACAAACGAAAATTTATTTTACTATTTTTTTTTAATAAAGTATTGGCCAAAATTTATCTACAAATATATAAATTTTATTCACTCTGTCTACTCAATACCAGGACGAATATTGCTACAATAATACCCATAGAATTGAAAATTAGTAGGTCACCTGGGTCAATCAACTTTTAAGGTAGGGTCAAGTCGGAAACAGTAACTGGATTTATTCAAATGTTAAAATTATGAAGAAAAACTTGAAATAACGAGCTCAAAATTTACACAGAATATATTTTAGTTACTAATCTTTCTCATGCATTATCATGTTTCCAATGAAATCAATATTAAAGTTGTCTGATTACGTTTTTTAAAAAATGGGAAATGACCCACTGTACCGATACCGGTCTACAGTGACTCAACCCTGTAGTAGGGATGCCTGATGTTAGAAAAACATCGATGTTGACATTGATGTTAACATCGAAGCTGTAACATCGATGTTCGATAAAATTCGAAAGAACAACATCGATGTTGGATAACATCGACCCCTTAGTATAAAAATTACGAGCTGCACTTTTAGCATAGGAGCCCAGAACAATATTTCTACTATAATTAAAAAAGATTTTTTTTGGCTACTACGAACTACGAACTTTGTAGTTACTAGTCTAGTCTGTGGTGAGTGCAGTGCTGTCAACCTAAAGACACAGGATTTTTCCCGTAGTTTGGTAGAGTTCAGAAAATAATGTGGAACACATTATCGAAATACTGACATCAATGTTACGATGTTTTCATTAATGCAACATCGATGTTACGATGTTTTCATTAATGCAACATCGATGTTACGATGTTTTTATTAATGCAACATCGATGTTAAAACATCGATATTTTGTCTTCTAACATCGATGATCATCGATTTTCGATGATCATCGGGCATCCCTACCCTGTAGTGCACAGTGACTCAATCAGTACACAGTGGCTCAGCAGTATGAAAGTAAATTAAAACTATGATATATATTCTGTTTATGTATTTATACGAGATCCCATTGCTTAAATCTGTAGGGATCAGTTTTTCTAATGTAATTTATATTTAAGAACACATGATAGTAGAATAGATAACTCTAGGGTTGCCTAAAAGAATCCTGCCGCAATCGCCTTTACTTAATGTTTTTGTAACTAGTTTTTGGAGAAAATTGCACTCATATGTTTTGTATGTGAATCGCATATCATTTGAAAGAAAATGGCATAAGAAATTGGAAAAACAATGGTTGCCAGCTCTCAGTCCGCCGCAAGCCCAGGGTTGCCTGGTCACTGTTAATATTTGCACACATGTGTTTTTTTAATGAATTGTATATGAAATTAAAGTTTATTTTTTTCACTCATCACTAACATACATGGTTGCCTGGAAAATAACTGCCGCAAGCAAAGGTTGCCATCATTTGAAATATTTTATTCCGATTCCGTTTGGCTGAGAATAGACGATAAAATGCACGGTTTGCCTTATGTTTTAAATTAAATTATTATATAATAGATGATGAATGATGAATTTAATTATATTAAGTACATAAAAAAACTATTTAAACATGAAGTCATCCTTATTTTTCAAGTGAAATAATGAATCCATAATATTAAATCTTAGCTAAATGTAGTTTTTTTTTATTAAGTCTGTTTTCTAAATATTAATACTCATTTAAATTATTATATTATATTTTGAAACGACTAAATTATCTAATAAAATAAATGTTTACAAATATCAATCTATTATAAGGTATTAATTACATCACGTTTCCTTAAGATAATGGAGGGTGACAATTATTGCGTTTTTTTTTATTAGTTAAGAAAATATGGAAAATTACATTTCAATAAACTCTCTCTCTCTCTTCGTTCGTTTCTTTCGTTGCCGCAATCTTTTTTTTCTTACGCAACTTTTAAAAATTTGCATAAGAAAGAAATATATATGATAGAATTTTAATAAACAAAACTAATTTAGCAAAAATAAATTCAAAGAAATTTCAACAGTAATGCCGACTAATAAACGCTATTTACGATTTATGATATACTAGCGGTTCGCCCACGGCTTCGCCCGCTTAAAATACATGATTATTGATTTAATAAGCAGAATTGATTGACAACTATAATGACTTCTAATATGATTTTTTACGACATTATCGTCAAATAATTTTTAATTGTTTTAAATAAAAAAATACGACCATTGTTGATATTTGATATTTATAAAGTATAACTGGTAACAATAGATGCTAGACATGCAAAACCAGGTCAGTCTTTTACGGGCTGATCTTGATCGCAGCTGCTCAAAGGAGAGTAGTGCGGAGCAGCAGATCGCATGCCGCGACGCCCGCGGATGCACTTTGCCCGCCGTCGACGACCACCACCGCCGCACCCCCGTGGCCTACTCCCGCGCAGGCCCCTCGAGGAAGGAACAATCCGGACACCGGGGGAACGCGATATTACCGCGCACCCCCCTGGCGCTTCGGACCCCCCAGCAACGAGGATGACCGCCCGCATCAGCGCATCGGCGCATCGGCCATCGGCGGCAGGCTTGTGTGAGGTGCGGGTAATGGGTGCCGAGGTTCAATTAGGTTCCAGTCCAGTCAACCTATACGCCATCTACAGACGAAACTCCCTCACCCTGCGTATCAGCGAAGTGCACAAGCTGCTGGGCAGTTCCACCCCCACTCTCGCCGCTGGGGACTGGAACGCCAAACACTCGGCATGGCGATGCTCCATCACCTGCACCACTGGAAGACGCCTCTACTCGGACTCCGTGCGCAACAACTACGAGGTGATGGATCCCAATAAGCCGACCCATTACTCCAACGTCGCAGCCCACCAGCCCTCTACCATCGACCTGGTGGTACACAGAGGGTTCGCCGCCATGGACCTAGAGACCCTTCAGGATGCCTTCGGCTCCGACCATCTGCCAGTCCTCGCGTCTCTCTCGGGGAGGCTAACTCTGGCTGGGGCCCCTCCGCCAAAAAGAAGCCCCCGGTCCGACCGCTCTACCACCCGGACGGACATCTCAGCTACTTGGCGAAAGAGAGAGCTGAAATCTTGGCTGACTACCTGGCGACACAGTTCCAGCCAAATCCCAGTGAGCGCCCAGAATTCCACGCCACCGTGGAAAAAGAGGTGGAGCACCATCTGCTCCATCCTTCTCTGCCCATGCCTCCGCCGCCCTTCTTCACACCAACGATGGTCAAGATGGAGATCAAAAGACTGAAGCCGAGGAAGGCCCCTGGTAAAGACGGGGTCACCAATGCAGCACTCCGCCATCTTCCGCCTAAATACGCCGGTCTCACCAGACTATTCAGCGCCATTCCACGCCTGGGAAGAAGACGCAGGCCATCTCCTTTGGCACCCACCTCAAGCTGCCTCCTCCGCTTAGCCTACAGGGCAGGAGATCGACTGGAGCCCTCAAGCCACCTACCTGGGAGTCGTGGTCGACAGGCGGTTGACCATGATCGGGCACATTCGTCACTCCACTAACTCCGCAAAATCAGCGCTGTTCCTGCTGCGACCGTTACTTCGCTCGCATCTGCCGCTGCGCATCAAACTGGCGCTCTATAAGACTTACGTGAGGCCTCGCCTCACGTATGCATCACCTGCATGGTATGCCCTAGCCAGCCCACGCCAACGAAACAATCTGCACGTGGTTCAAAACCCCGCCCTGCGTAGAGTCACCCAGGCCCCATACATCGTCAGGAACGCGACGATCCACCGTGACCTCAAGATGGAGAGCCTGGAGGAGCACATCGGCCGGCTCGCCTCCAACGCGTTTAGCCGTGCCGATGTTTCTGACCACTTGCACCTCAAAGACATCGCCCCGTGGCACTCAAGGCCTCCAGACAAGCGCAGACTTCCTAGGGATATTCTTCCTCCCCCAACCTCCGAATCCTGAGCTGTCGCCATGGTCGCTGGTCGCCTAAGCTGGGCCTCCCCCGGGTAATCGGGGGTCTCACCTGCTGGGCTGACCACCCAGGCGACAAGAACTCATCCTTCCCTAAATTACCAATTAGCTCGGTAAACTATATTAATTACTATATAAAACTAAAAGGTGATACTTATATCTGTTTATAATTCTATTTATGTTATTATTTATTAAGAATAATACTAATTTAGAAAATATTAAATAATACTTTAAAACTATTAAAATTGTGTGACGTCACGAGTCACGACACGCAACTAAGAACTTGCAACGACATGTCGTGTCAAGTCCGCGAACGCGCGAATATCACGACGTCGCGAACACAATCCTTATCAAAATAAATATAATAGTCACCTTTAGCATTTCACCTATATTAAAATTATATTTTACTGTATATCATTCTAATAAATACTGAAGGAGATATCACTCATTCAAACTGAATTAGCCTACGAAGCGCACGGTATGACCGACCCGAACGGGTAGACGACGTTGACGATTTTATACATTTTCGATCTATTGTTAATTTTTATGTGATTATTTTCTGTTTATTATTCATTTATATTTTTTCTTTAGTTCTTCGCTTATTTGAGTAGTAGATTAGTTAGATTTTCATTAATTTCTTGGTGTGGTGTAAGTTTCGGCCCTGCGCGGCATCGGCATAATATTATTTAAGTATAAAGGAAAAAATGGTTTAGTTTTAGCGAGAAGAATGCAAGAGAGATCTGAAAGGCTGTTGTAGGATGCCCAAGGAGGCTTTAGACCTGGAAGAGGGTGTGTGGATCAGATCTTTTCCCTCCGCATAATCACGGAAAAATTTTTGGCCGTTAACCAAAAAGTTTTCTGTGTTTTTGTGGACTTGGAAAAGGCGTTTGACACAGTTGTAAGAGCGAAATTATGGGAGATACTACCCCGGTACAATGTGAGCGGACCCGTGCTGCAGGCTGTAAAGTCTCCTTACAGAGATCACTCAGCCTGCGTGCGAGTAGAAGCTGGCATGTCGCCGTGGTTTGACATCCGAACGGGTGTTAAACAAGGTTGCGCCATGTCAGCTTGGTTGTTCAATTTGTATTTGGATAGCTGTCTCCAAGATGTGAAACAAAGTGATATGGGAGTGAAAGTAGGTGACCTGAATGTGAATTGCCTGTTGTACGCAGATGATGCAGTGCTTATTGCATCATCAGAATGCGAGTTGCAGGCATTGGTCACCACTCTGAAAGAAGGGTGTGAATATAATGGTCTAAGCCTCAATGCGAATAAGACAAAGGTTCTGATTTTTGAAAGAGATGAAGAAAGGTCGGAATGCAAGATTAGTGTGAATGGTAAGATATTAGAACAAGTGAATGAAGTGGTATACTTGGGAAGTATGTTCAGTAGAGATGGAAGATACGAGATGGATATGGAAAGGCGTATATTGACCTTCGAAAACACAGTATCAAAGATACTGGAGGAAGGTCACGTAAAATTCATGAGGACCCCCCGGAGCGCATGTATGAAGAGGTTGATGACAGTGGACGAGGCGAAAGAGGTATGTAGAGACCGGAGCGTTGGGCGCTCCGTTCTCTCTGACTACCCCGCTAGGGATAAAGAGTGAAGCTAGTTTAGTTAAGAAAGAATGGTTGGTTATTTCAGTTTCTATACCGTTGTTATACACTTAATAAATCATAGTTTTGGGCTCACAAACATTATCGAATTTAATATAGAAAAGAGTTTAGTTATTTCATATAGTATCTATGTAAGCACGCAGTAAAACTTGTAAAAAGATTTTTCTCGAGCAAATCAGTAAAATCGATCACTGAAAGTCCAATAAAATAAATTCAGTTGTTCTGGACATTACCTCGGGGAAATAGAAAGACAGACAGACAGAGACGAAAAAATAAAATTATTTTTTATTGTATTTGAGTATTATGTAAATAAACCACATGCACTTGCAAAAACATAGCACAACACATTTAATCGTTCGCGTCCGGGTCCGCTAGTTATATTATACAGGGTGGAAGTGTCAGCACCACATTAAATGAAACCACAGTTTTAACTACTCTATAAAAGCCTAATTAATATAATTCAGAAAAAAATAAATTCCCAAAAATGAAAAAGTTTTTTTTTCAAACAAAATAAATAATAAAATTGTCATTTTAAAACAAAACGCCATTTGTAAGGATGACGCACTCACACATAAACCTATCAAAGGAACACCGCCGCACACGCCTCATTTCGAAAGCGAGTCGTATGTATTGGCGATAAAGTTCAAAGTTGTTTAACCTGTAGTAGTATTTTTGTAGTAGTAAGTGTTGTGTGTATGTATGTTATTGGGATCTATACGTAATCGCGTCACACGAAATACAGGTATGGATAAAAATCGCGAAATGAAAAAAAAATCCTACGTCCAAACTGTTGAGGCATCTTGATTAATTTCTTTAGGTATAGGTTTGAAATTTTTTACTCTATATGCTGTTTCCGTAAATGGAGCGCTGCCTCTTCCACTCTGTATATTCATCGATTTCTATTTCACATGTATATTGAACAAACGAAAGTTTTTTCAACATCAAGGAAATTTAATGAACATAATCTTCGGCTTTTATAGCATCTAATTTGGACGTATACTTTTCGCCTAGGCTGGAGACCCTTGCCGACGATGACGTCCTATCATACAACCACGTAGTGTTCATGATTGAATGTATCATCTGTTGGCAAATGCAGCATAATTAAAGTATTAAAGGTGGTCTGTAGGCGAAGCCGCAAGTGGGCCTCTAGTAAATAATAAAAGGGTTCATATAAAAAAACAAAAATAGAAAAACATATTTTTATTTTCTTAATCGATTAGGAATGTCTTCTACAGCAACTGATGTATTTAAATTTGATGTATACAGTCCATCTTATATATTATCTGAAACAAGTACATAATTAAATGATTAAATTAAGTATAAAATATGTTATCTTTTTTGTAATAAGTTTCTATACATGTAGATATATAAAAACAAATAAAGGCGTCGCGACGCAGCGGCACAAAGTCTCATTGTAAATGCAACTGTTGTAGGTTCGATTCCCCCTTGAGGGAATGAGAATTGAGATAATTTGATTTCCTCGCTGTAGAACACAAAGCATCAGAAAGTGTTGCACTGTAGTATCACACTCAAAACGCGACATATCAAAATTGGGCAGGACGTAGGGAACAGAGTGCCTTAACAATATGTTTTCTTAACCTACCTTGCTATACATGCGACGACTCTATGGACGCTATACATTTCATAAAACAATAAAAATTTACACATATACTAGAGGTATGTAGGTGTGCCGTGACGAATCAGTAATTAATGTTTACCCCGCCCTCTACGCTAGGTGTCGTTTCTCAGGTGGCATTCCAGTACATTGAATCGAAAAAAATAATTGTATGAAAACTAATGCTATCTAGCGTTTGAGGAAAGTTAATAAGAATTCAAAGTCGATATAATTAGATATTAGATGTCTTTACAAAACACAATATTACGTTTTCTTATATTTTTATTTCAAATTAAACGAAGAAGAAAACAATCAACATAAACTGTGGTACATATTTTGATTAAACTTTTACTAGCATCTTCTACAACATATAGGCTATAAATTATTCAGAGGATCTAAATACCTTGTCTTATAGTAGAATGTTGGCTGTTAAGGTCTATTATATCAATATAGCCTTGGGCAAAATTGTTTAACTTCAAGAGCACTGTCTGTTTTAATATAAAAAGACAAAATGTGATGTGCAAATGCCAATATAAACCTTAAGAGATGTGTAAAAATGTGTGCCAATATAAACCTTAAGAGATGTGTAAAATAGGCCATAGTTATACTAATTATGGCCTATTTTAATCACTTTGCAGTAATCTGTGGTCATAGGTAACTAAACCCAGATATAGAGTTTTACTTCACATGTGTAAAAAAAGTAAAAATCTTATTATGAATATAGCTCTAGTTTAGTATGTAATAAAATACTATACTCACATCACAAGCCTCTGTATGCATTAATATTCTTTCATTCTGAAAAAAATAAATGTTTTATATTCAGTGTAAAATTATTGCTCTTAAAATACGAAAACTCTAGACAACATACAAGCAAATATACCCAAAAAAATGCATTTTTAGGTTGTCATCGTCATCCAACAGTTCAAGTATCTTTATCCCATGTGTGAAATGAAGTACAAATAAACATTTTTTATATTATATTCTATACAATAAACTAGTCATATATTCAAATAATCATATAAAGTACTTATTTATGTGTTTTTTATATATTCATAATATAGTTTTAAATGAGTATACACACTTCTTTGTGCTTGTACTATAAATTAAATTATTTGTTTTTATTAAATTTAAAGATTATGAAATAGCATTCCCAATTTAAAGCTTTTTCTTTAATATGATCTTGAACTATCGAAAAATGCTTGTATATACAGGTGTAATGCAATCGATGGATCAACAATTGTCTATCCATTTAAACCCCATGTATATCTTGAATGCTATCTGAGAAGATGGCCTGTGCTAGGACTGCAATATCAAAATATTTGTATGCAATAAACATAGTCTCATTTTAGTAGACTGGTAAAAAATGCAAACACTTATGTCAATATAAACGATGTAAATGTAGTCAATTCTTGTAATAAGAATAAGAATTTATTACTGTTTCAAGATTTGAGTATTTTTTTCAACATGTTGCCATTAAACTGTGCCTATGAAACTTTCGGGGATTATTCTATTATACTAAGCTAGTACTTTTTAAAATTGCTTCTGGAAAAAAATTGTAATTTTTTTTCACTACAGCCCTAGAAAGTGTTTGATAAAATTTAGCTTATTTGCAAACCATTTTTGATCCATGTTATTCCCAAGATTTATAAGCCAATAGTTTTGTAATATTGCATTATACAAAAGGTTTACTAATGAGATATATTGAGAAAAAATCACATGTGCAGACTCAACAGTCAGCCTGTATTTCTCAATTTTCTTCAAGAATCTTAATTTAAAAAAAATCACAAATTCTCAAATATCTGACGAACCACTGAAAATCAGCTAACATACATTAGGGTTAAATGGATAGGTACTGAGGTCCTCTATCCATAAACAACCATTGATCTGTTGATTGTATTACAGCCTGTATAAGAATTTATATACAAAAATTTACAATAATACAATGGTGATTTATGTTTTAGCACACAAGGTTAGTATATGGCATTATAGTAAATTATAATTAACACAAAGCATAACAAAATATTAATGACTTTTACATGTATATAGTGCAAAACACAAAAGCAATGTGTTAATATGTAATTGTTTTACTTGCATCAGTCTCAGAGCATGGTGTTGTTTGACCACCAACACTTATTGTTGGTCTTCTATAAGTTAAAAAAGTATATCAAAACACATTTTCACACTTTATTATTCATATAAATTGTAAATAAAACTATTATTTATTAGTAATTTATATAGTTTTTTAAATAATTAATTGATATTATGAATTTCAAAAAATATTCAATAAGTTAAAAAAAATAGTAAATCTAAAATATTAAATATATATAATATGAATGAATGTTGTACATATATATTTTATTAATTTTTTTTAAACTTTTACTTACCAACATATTTAACTTCATCAAAAGCTTTCCTAGCCTTTTTAAGCTCTTCATTCATTGTCAGAAGATCTTTAACTCTAGCATACTTTCTAGCGTCCTTACGTACTAAGAAAATAATATCCTCTACTTGTACTCTGCCTGGTCTGCCTACTTCCATAGCTCTGGTAATGCAATTAAATAATTATAAGAAATTAAATATCAAATTTAGATCATTATCAATAGGCAACCTCAAACCTACTTATGTGTAGTCTCTGTAATAAATTCTATAACAAGGTCTTCTAAAAAATCAACACTTTCAGTGTATGGATTTTGGTCATCACCAAATCCATACATCATACAACGTAGTTCTTTGCTAAACAATCTTTTCCTTCCAGATGCTGTGGCACCTAATTGTTGATCACCGTCTTCATCGTCGAACTGCAATATAAAACATGTAATATTTATATATGTGAAAATTAATATTCTTAAAAAAATATATTGTAAAGAATATAAATTTTCGACATACTTGGTCAAATTGGTCAGCAATTTCTGGAGTTGAAGTAGACATAATTAAACATGTATTGTACAACCGATACTATTATTGTCACTTTAAAAGTTAATGTCTTATTATAGTTTAAAGTACGACAACTTGACTTGTGGCATATTAAATTTATCGTGTTATTTTGTAAATATAGTTTCACTTAAGATTGTGAGTTGTGAACTTGTGACAGATGAATACAGATATGAATTCATATGATTTGTTTTGTTCTGTTCTCTTTTTGTCTTTATGGTTTTTAGGCGTGTTTCTTGAGCACGGTTTACTTCGCCAATGTCACGTAGAACAGAGAAGACACGATTCAATTATATTTTTTTAAATTTATGGTGATATATAAATATCGATGTTTTTTAATCGTTAACGTAACAAGATTTGCTACCCATTTCATTATTGTAAGTTTATAACTCTATTAATTTAAGTTGAGGCCATCGTGACAAAAAGTGTGACTGTAAACGAGACAGGCTTAATTTCCACACGCGGAAATTAAAAATTAAATATTTCCATTTTCGCTGTAGTACCAAGGCATAGCACGACGCTGAATTTTGCTATGGGCGGGATGCAGCGTGCCAAAAACAAATTTAAAAAATTAATACTAAATACTGAAAAACTATCTGTTGCGTACTGTACTGTGTTTAGTAATGTTTAACTATATTTGATATCTAAAATTTTGATCTTTTAATACTATCACTAAATCGATGAAAACATATAATTTATATCGTTATAAATTAATAAAATTGAAAATTGTATAGTCCCATGTTTAAATGATACATATCGAATGATTGTTCTTGTTATATTGCCTACATATAGGGATGCCCGATGTTAGAAAAACATTGAAGTTGACATCGATGTTAACATCACCGGACCAAAACCGGACAAGCGCGAGTCGGGATCGCCTACCAAGGGTTCCGTACAAAAATTGACGGTCTCTAACTTTTTTTAGAAATTCAAGCTTAGCTTGGCCAGAGCCCATTTTATACCTCACTTGAACTTAGTGGTTTTAAAATCAAATTTTACCCCACCTTTTAAGGCTATTATATTAGGATAATATTTTAGGATTTAATCACAAACGTATAGTTTTTAGATTTTTTCCTAAGCTACCTGTAAATGCTAGCTGCCAAATTTCATAATTCTAGATCAACCGAAAGTATCTCATTGATTGATTGATTAACTTTATAGTGTCGAAATACGCGTTTATTGGCTGCTATATATTTTTTTAAATAATTGTAAAAATACTTTTTTTCAGGAAATCATGAAACCGTAGATCTGAGTGGTTTGAATTTCAATTCGATATTTCCAAATGTTCCTGAGATAAAGGCTCTTGACAGACAGACAAAAAAAAAGATCTTATAGGGGTTCCTTTTTTCCTTAAAAGGTACTAAACCCAAACAACTACAATATAACACGACTTTTTAATTAAAACAAAAATCAAAAAGTTATTAAACATTTAAAAAAGTGAGTAAAAACACATTGCATGTCCCTATATTTTTTGTCAATCGACTGTAAAAGTAATAATTTTGAAACCACGGGTATTATTAAATATCGATTATTTGTCCTTGCTGACATCGATGTTACGATGTTTTAGTTAATGCAACACCGATATTTTAATTGATGACATCGATTATCATCGAATATCGATAATCATAGAACATCCCTACCTACATATGACATATCGATATTTCATAATAATTTGAACTAAAGAGAGCGACTTATGTTGTTGTTTATAAAATTGTAACCTAAAATCTTTTCTTTTACTTATCTTGCAGTAGCGTAGTATTCCTATACTTAAATAATATCTAAAAGGAAAATTACATTTTTAATATCGTGACAGAAAAAAAATTGTCCATTAAAATTTATACACAACATCCTATATTAACTTATTAAGAAATACAGCAGATTAATAATATTCTGTTAATTTAACCCTAATTTTGAAATGAATCCTATGACGTAAGTGTAATTATGTATTTTTTAAATGTTCAAATTTTCTTTTTATGTTTTTACATTTAAACGATTTATAAAATCATTGTTCTTTTTATAGAAACGTGAAAAATGTATTGAAGCTAAGTGAAAGAGAACTTGCTGGCAATTCAAAAAGCTCATGGCATGATCAGTATAAAGATAGTGCATGGATATTCGTTGGAGGCCTGCCATATGATTTAACTGAAGGTGATGTCATATGTGTTTTCTCACAATATGGTGAAATAGTTAATATAAACTTAGTAAGGGATAAAGCTACAGGCAAATCAAAAGGTTTTGCATTTATTTGTTATGAAGATCAAAGATCTACTATACTATCAGTGGATAATCTCAATGGAATAAAGGTAAAGTTGAGTTTAATTATTTTTAGACTATTGATTAGAAGCTGGTGTGATGTACTCATAGGTGTAGGAAGGGGGAAAGCTGGGGGATTCTAGGATGGGCCTTGCCCACCCCAAAATGATCTGATGCCCACCCTAGAAGTTTTACTTATAACAATTTATTCCCTAAAAGATGAAAAAAAAAACATTACATCAACATATCTGTTGAAAGCTAAAGTCCAGATCTCCCCCTGAACATCTCTTTAAATAAGCTAATGAGTGCAGTAGAACAGTGTCAGTCTGTGTAATGATTGTGATTCTGACTTTAATAAATTATTCTCGTCTCCTTATTTTGTTAGACATAGCACAACATTAAGTTCTGGCTTAACAAACAATGAGTACATAAAAATGGAAGTAGTTCACAATTTTTCCTAAGAAAATGCAGATTAATGAAAGAGTCCCTTCTGAAACTTAAAAAAATTGCAGATTTTGGGAAGAACAATTCGTGTGGATCACTGTGAACAATATAGGGCACCAAATGCTGATATGAGCAAAATAGATGAAGTAACAGCCTCCATAAGAACACAGGGTTGTGCACCATCCATATCAGTAGCCCAAGTGCCTGTAAAAAATGTAAGTGACCATAAAATGAGAAATAAGAAATATGACTGACCCTAATTTGTCAGTAGTTACATTTCTTTAGATAAGTACTGTGAGTATTTTTTTTTCTAGGAACATTTATAATACTGAGACTTTAGATAATCAGTAAAATATTAACTTTTTTTTTAAGTTGCATACTAGTAGAAAGAAATCTTTATACATTTCTAAAGATTGGAGTTGTAAATACAATAAATCTCATGAAATATGCAAAATACCTGGAAAAATGTAAAAAGATTCACAACATTTTCTTAGCTTCACACTGTATCCGACTGAGTAGGTGTGGGTGGGGGTACCTGGTGTTAAGACCATCCACCAGTGCTGTAAATTAACGGGCTCTTTCTCTAGTAACTAGACCAAGGATTTAAAACTGATTCATTCCTATTTAACCCACAACCATTGAATTTATAGTCAGCCGTCATCATCAATCATTTCATTATCAATATATATTATTAACTAATAAGTTCTATAGACATTGTTCAATAACATTATTTACATAAATCCATAGATATTTTTTGAAATTAATATATAATCCTCCATCTATCATGTCTATAAAAATAACTTTTTTTTATTTGTTTACCATTTACCTTCATGAATAGGGTATAGAGAAACAAATGATGCGTATAGTAATATGGGTTAGCGTTGCCATAGCACCATGTATGCACTTTATAAACTAAAAAATGTAAATATTGTCAAATGCGTGGTAGTGTGTGTAATGTTTTATTTATTGAATGAATGTACTTTTTAAACATTATTATGGAAAAATATTAACGTTCTACACTTTTCCGACATGTAAATTATAACCAAAAAATGTACCAAATTTCATACTGTCTGCTCAATTTTTGTTTAAAGGGGTGCAAAGTTTTTGCTTCACGTATTAATATATAGATAATATATATGTATATAGATCAATTTAGAAATTACCTACTGTGTATGTATATGTATTTTTATCATACAGGAAGAAGTAGAAAAAGAACAAAAAGAGAAAAAAAAGAAGCACAAAGAAAAGAAGAGCAAAAAGAAAAAGAAAAGAAATAGATCAAGTTCAAGTTCTACTGATTAAATAAAAAATGAGCACAACTATTATATATTTTTTATTCATAGTGTGACTAAAATATATATAAAATAAAACAATGAGATTATTCCGTCATATTTAATTAAATAGAAGTAAATAAGTTAAATGTTTTTTTTAAATGCAACATGTAAATTGATTTTTTTTATTTAAATCTCATTAGGGAATCTAAGCACAATTTAAACTTAAAAAACAATATAGCCTTAACAAAATAAGATTCTAGTCTTTTAGATATAATGTAAATATGACATAATATATTATATTTATAACGACAACACAATTTTCGAAGAGCTTTGGCATTAAGTATACATTTGACTAGAAAATTGTCAGTAAATTGTAGTAAATATTCTAATTCTTTCTTTATTATATAATTTATACATAACTAATTTAAAAACAATAGAAGTTAATTTGCGATCGTTACAGTTATTTTACAAAGAATATTATGAATCCTTACCCAAATCAATAATTTTACATTTTAAGGCTGTTACTGAAGAAGTAAATTAAATTATTTTCTGACATCAGCACATTGAACAGTTTTTAAATTATGATAAGAAATTTGCGTACGCTAGATGGCGCTGTAGTCGTGCACAGTGCCAATACATAACATTACATGTTATATATGTCATATCATAATTTTAAAAAAGAACGTAATGTAGTAAAAAAATCATATTAGAAGTCATTATAATTGTCAGTCTATTAAATAAATCTGGTTATTAAATCAATAATCATGTAGTTCAAGCCTGCGAAGCCGTAGCCTCTAGTGTACAATATTACATAAGAAGATTTTTTGTTTCTAACAATTTTTTATATGATCTTATAAATAACAACACTAAATAATTAAAAAAGTTCACATAAATATTACTTTTACTATAATTAATTATTCTTATTAAGCATATTCTTTATTTCAATTAAAATGTCTGCATTTGAATATGCTATAATTCCATTTTTATTGCAATATTCTTTAGTATCTAAATCTTTTTCGTCATTATAAGTAATTTCTTCAAAGTCATTGTAGCTTATTACATTTCCACCTTTTGCAAGAAGAATGGCGTGAGGGGCACATGTATCCCACCGAAATGTAGTTCCTTGCGAAACTATGTAAGCTGAAGCCTCTCCTACAAATATTATAAAAAACACTATTTAATAATTGATGGCAGTCGTGGTGCAGAGTCACAATGTGTGACTAAAACGAGACTGGTTGTGGATTTGATCCCCACTTGAGGAAATGAAATATTTATTAAAATATATATTTCCATTTCTTCGCTCTGGTTTCGAGGCAAAGCGCGGTGGTGAGTTCTGCCACTCAACATTCAATACCTCCAGAATTCGACAGAAAGTGGGGAACGAAATGTCTTAACACAAAGAGAACCTCCCTCTGCCTACCCTGCTCTGTGTGCGTGTAATGTACCTATAAAAAGTTGTTTTTAATATTTTTAAAAATAACTTAAGTAGTTACTTAAGTATTTAATAATATCTCATGTTAGAGGCCAGTCGTGACGCCACAACACAAATGATTGCGACAGATTGCGGGTTTGATTCTCACCTGAAGAAATGAAATAATATTTTCATTTCTTAGCTCTGGTAACAAGGCAAATCGCGGTGTTGATATATGATATAGCCGTTCATCAAACAATGCCTCCAGATTCGAATGGAAGGTAGGGAACAGAGCTCTCTGAATACCTCGCTAGGGATACAGCGTGAATCTAAGTAAGTACTTTATTAAATTATAATCATTATTATGTTCACTTGAGGCCATTGTGGTGTGGCGCTACGTTATGGCATCTGAATATAAACGCATCGGTTGTGAGTTCGTTTTCACTGAGAGTAATGAATTATTTTCATTACCTCCTTCTGGTACCAAGATATACACTACATATACAAGATAGATATATATTATTTCAAATCCAAAATCTAAGTACGAAGAATATTTTGAATTTCAATTTTAACTATTCTATAAGTTGTTGTTTACCTAAAGCCACTTTCATCAATTTATGTCCAGCTCCAGGTAAATATTTTACCAGCCACCCAGAAGATGTAAATTTTTCTATTACTTCAGGCTTTTCCGAACCACTCATAAGGATTGTTTTATCTTTCATTGTCATTTGTACGTCTGAAAATGCGTGGACATTGTTGTAACTAACACCCCAGATAATACGTCCCTTGTCACTGCAAAGAATTGTTAATTATGAATATGTTTGTTTAAACATTATTGTTTTTTATAGCTTTACACTGTATACCGCATATAACAGGGGTTAGGTAGAGGGAATGTGGTTTTAAGGCTCTTGTCACTTTCTGCTTAATTTCAATACATTGCATGTTGTTACCACAGAGAGAGATGCTGTGCTCTTGCGACTTTAAGATTATTTTTAATGTAGGTACTGTGCCTTAAATTAAAAACAGAATTCTTGAAGTATCACTTTTTGTTTGGCTGTCTGTCCATATGTCAAGACCATTTTTAATAAGTTCTTTGATTTTCACGATTATTACACATTTTAAATGAAACTAATTTAATCGGATTAATCGCGTATATTTAAGCTTTAACATTTTGGAAACCCGACGTTTCGAACACTTAGCAGTAGTCTGTGGTCACGAGTAGACTGAGTGGCATTCGTCAGTTGACATAATTATTATATGAAACTACCGCCAACGATTTCTTAATTGCCTTGCGTACTGCCCTGGATTCCTGCAGAATGAGCTGATAGTATCTTGCCCTCTGGTATGGTGGGTTTGAGACTTCAATGATTTTATGAGTGGGTTCCAGGTGGTAGTCCAGGGTTTTCAAAATGTAAAATCTTAAATATACGCGATTAATCCGGTTAAATTAGTTTAATTTAAAAATACCCTTTTTTATCAAGATTATGTGTGTGCTACACATAATCTTGATAAAAATGATACAGTACTTAAAAATAAAGCACAAAAAATATAAAGTAAAGTGTATACACCATACACCTGAAAACTCAAGTATGGTAACTCTTGCAAGTCATGTTCCTGTTTACCAACAACCCTGAAATTGATACTGAACTTTGAGTTAATGTCAATTAACCAGTTTTATAACTTATATAAACAAATATAAAATATCAAATAACAATATCAATAATAATATGACATTTACAAAGACGAGATAGAAGCTATTGATAATATTATATTCTAACAAAATATGTTAGACTATTTTTTTTTAACTTCATGCTTTGGCCAACATAACAAAGTAGGCAAAGAGGCTTCTTTTAAGACACTTCATTTCTTGACACTAACTTTCAGTGAAATGAAATAATTTATATACCTGAGTAGGGATTAACAACTGCAGTCTAATGCACTATGATAGTCTTATAGTGATAATTAATTTTTTATTTAGTCTATTACTTACTGTTGAAAAAATGGCTGATTAACAATTCCTACAACTGGCTTGCCAGAAGATCTTAGATAAGCTCCAATCAGTACCGTCACACATGACAAGCCATGGCCTGGTTTAGCATCACCTTTCACACCAGATATAAATTCTGCGGTGCCATCTAAAGTAGTATAAGTATAATATATAATTAACCAATTATTTATTCAGTCACACTTTGTTTCCTCCCCTACAACTGACCTCATTTACACCAATACTTTATTTTAAAATAAAATATATAACTCGAACCCACGCCTCTTGGAACATGGTCGGTTTCCATGAGGCGCGGGTTCAAGTCCCGCTACATTCAAATTTTTATATATTTTCTAAATAAGTATTTTTCTTTCCTAAGTGTGTAATAACACTTTAAAAGAAAATGTTTAAATATGTAACCAATATATTCATCATTTTGTGCAACAATGATATGTAAAAAAAATACTATTTACAAACTTTCATTATGTCTTCTGCAGTAGTTCTAAGTGTGAATGAATAATTGTTGCACCAAATGGACAATATTATAATCACTTAAAAGTCTATTTCTATTATATGCAAACAATGCACAAATAAATTTTATAAGAGGTATATCTACAAATGCAAGTTTCAAAATAATTACCAATTGGATCAATCCATATTCCTAAATCAGTAGTGTCTATATAGGGCAGACCAGGTGGAACACTTATATCACATTTAATATCACCGTGGGCTGCTGCAGCCATTCTTTGAGCTGTATCTACTGGTAGCAGACTTTGAAGTAATTCAGATGTCTTTTCTTGATCATTTTGCAATCTAACTGTTTTTCCACCAATTTCAGATGATTCTTCTCCTCTGACATAATTACAAAGTTCTGGGAAACTTGTAATAATTACAGATTTAGCTGCCTCTTGCGCTAAGACATCAGCAATTGTTTTAAAATCTTTATCAAAACGAGAATTGGCTTCACTCTCACATTTCTCAGTGACTACCAATGCATCTGCATTGGAATATTCACAACATGATCTAGCTACATTAGCTGCTTTTTCGGAAGCTTTTATTAATGTTTCTAATAAATTTGCCATATTGTTTAATACATGTGATGAACAATAATATTGAAAGTTAAGAGCAAGAAGCGAAATTTAAGGAGCTTGTCAAGAACTGTTCAAGCCTGACTGACTGACTAAGCCTACATTATTGATTTTTAATTATTTATAGAATATCATACTTATTGATTTTTTAGTATTAAAGATTGGAAAGTTTGTGATTTGTATAAGATAGTTTATCGTAAAGAGTATACAAACAAATATACTCTATAATTCTATATTGTCTAATAATTTTTAACAACTTTGCAGTAGATACAAAAATATTTTTTGTTTCATGTTTGTTTTGAACACATTATTTTGTTATTACGATTTATGAAATGAGTGTGATAGGGATGATCGATGATCATCGATTTTCGATGAACCTCGATGTTAGCAGTCAAAATATCGATGATTTAACATCGATGTTAGCAGGGACACATAATCGATATTTAATCGCAGACACTAGCAGTTCTCCTAAAATTGTTATTTTTAACCAAAAATTATGTCTTTTCTAAAACTAGCGTGTAAAGCCGTAATTTTGCTGTGAGATGTAAGCTTGGACATTATAATGCACGTTTATTGAAGTGGCATCTATGAGCAACCCCTATTTATTTAATAAATGGAATTTTTAAAAAATGTGTTAAATCGGACAATGACGATTAGTGTAGAATAATGATAAGCAACTGGAGAAAAATGATGCTGTGGTACCAGTAATGATTCTTTACAACAGAATTGAAATTAAATACTTACTTATTCACGCTGTAATACTAGTGAGAAAATCAGAGAGAACGGAACCCCTAACGCTACGGTCTCTATACACCTCTTTCACCTCGTCCACTATCATCAACTTTTCGTACATGCCATCTGGGGCGTCCTCATGCTTTTGTGTTTTTCTCGTTCATTATCTTTGATGCTGTATTTTCGAAGGTCTATCTTTATTACCA
>JAATLQ010038272.1:70181-88136 GCA_013421005.1 Heliconius erato x Heliconius himera
AGCAACTGGATCATCAACTTTTCATACATGCCATCTGGAACGTCCTCATGCTTTTTACGTGATTTTTCTCCTTCATTATCTTTGATGCTGTATTTTCGAAGGTCTATCTTTATTACCGCTCACTTTTTCTTCATTAATCTTTTTTGCTTTTCCTTCATCCTCAATCCATTTTCACGTTCTATTATATTCTCACCGTGAAAAGTATGATTGACTTATTCCTAGCGGATCAGTATATTTAAGGTTAAGTTGTGGACACACGAGTGCTTAGGATGCTATCTTGGGAACAGACCAATATGTAATCGTTGCTATAATAAGGAGTCTGTTTCATTTTGAGGTACGAGACGTCCAAACTTGGAGTCGAATTATCGCATAAGAAGCTGGAAGTTTTAAGATTCATCGATCAAAGAGGAATGAGTACTTCCAAAATATTAGACATCTTTGAAACAGAAAACGGAAATTATATAAGAAAAGCAGCGACATATATATGTGGTAAATGATAACGAGGTTTTAGTAAAAAGCACGATAAATGTGTTGGTAAAGTAAAAGACACTGTTAAGAAAAAAAAGCTCGTCAGGATCATAAGGCCTCAAATAAATCTTTTTAAAAAAGTAAAAGGATATGCTACAAAGGCATCAAACGATACGTTGGTGTAAAGTACTGATAAAGATAAAGCGTGAAAGTTCTGAGAAAGAAAGAAATAAAATGTTAACGAGCAATTTTAGTAATTCCTAAGGCTGTTTATTAATTTGCCACACATTTTACAGCAGTGAGCAGATCGCAGGAGAGGAAGAAAATTTTTTTAGATGTTTGACAAAAGTATAAGATATTTTGGGAGACTACCTCGGTACAATACTTTAATCGCTTCCCTTGTTGTAAAGTCTGTGACACAAAGTGACATGCGAGGGAAAATTTCCTTCCCAAGGAAAGAAAGACCAGAGGCTATTCTTGCATTTGAAAGAAATGAAGAAAAGACGCACAAGCTTATTGCTGCCGATAACAGAATTAGCGGTGCCTTAGATGCATTGGTGAGACCGTGAAATAACAGAATAGTTGCACGTTTAGTAACACTGTGCAATGCTAGCTAGCTAACAAAGAAACCATGCTCACATACTTCAATAGTGAATCTTACCCACGTTTATCTACCATTGGCAAATCTTTATTTCAAAGGGCCTACCGATTCTGCAACGCTGTACACCTAGGGGACGAGCTTTGATGGGTGAAGAATGCCTTTCATCAGAGCAAGATGCCTACTCCCCTCCAGCGTTATCAGAAGACCCTCAGTAAAAAGACAACCGGGACTTCTATCATATGTAAAACAACTTTTGAAACAGACAGAATTCCAACATTTTAAGAGCATTGTAAAAGCAAAGCTTCCATTAAAACTATATTAAAGTCTAACAAGAAAGTAAATTCAATTCTTAAGACGAGTGAAACGTAATTTACCTCTGCAGTGTGTAGAGCTATAAAAACTAGATAGTAACTAAGATTTAAAATACATTGTTCAGAAAAGGGGAAGCATCGGTATTGGGGGAATCTCCGATGTCAAGAATGGACATGCATCGAAGTCAGCTGCGTCTGGGTAAAGAGCGGATAAACCTAACCATAATATCGGGTCTTATAAATCCCAAACCCTCGCTCGGGAGAAAAGATATCAGAGGTCATGAAAAAACATGGCATTTGTAAAGAGATTGACGAGTGGTAACAGTTTATAAGGTAAAACATACAGAGAGTAGAGCTGTTGGCGCACTGTTCTCTCTGACTACCCCGCTAGGGATAAAGTGAGATGTAAAAAATAAAGAATAATGAAAAAAATAAATAAAAGCAACTAAAGAATATCAGTAGAAATCGTTAAATTTTAGATCTATTTTATTAACTCTAAATATAAAATTTAAATTGAAGTAGCTTATTTTTGTACTATTCTATATGCTAAAAACAGTAATATTATTTATAACGTTTCCATTACACTGAAACTAAATGCCATGTAAGTGATATAGCAAGAAGATTCAGAAGAATAAAATCCGAGAAAAATTCACGAACAAAATTTAGGTATTACGTAAATTTTTAGTCATAGCTGGTTTAAACATTAAAAAATCTTCACACAACCCATCAGTGAGTACTAGTACTATTAGAAATATGTCTAAGATTCAGGACTACAGCCTGAAATCAGACCCATTCGTCTGCTCTAAAAGCTAATAATCATTGTCTTCGGCTACTTTTCTTCCAGCGTCATTACCATCTTTTACTATTTTACTACCAATGACGTCGCAACCAATGATGTTTTTACATAAAACACGTTGGAATTTTATGAAAAACTCATTTAAAGTGCATGATATTTGCTGGTTACAGATTTGTTCAAAATGTCAATATAAGTACATATTAACGAATGCCGACACATTTTAAATCTATAAGTAGTAAATAAAGATATTAATGACGATTCATGTGCTAAAATTAGGAGAATCCAGTTTAAGACTCATTTAAAAAATTGTTAAAGCATCCGTGGCGGCAGTTGCACCGTCGGAAATTAAAGCTCTGCATGCTAACATTATTATAAGCCAAAATAAACACTACGTTAGATAACGTATTTTCGTGGCAATATTTAAAACAATAACTCGCTCGATCAATGACCCCATTTTTATAAACTTTTTTTGCGATCGATTTTTGTGTAGCTACACCTAAATTATAAGCACGTTTTATTATTAAAACCTTTAAGTATGTACTTATTTCATTAAAAATAGCAAATAAAATTAATATAGTTTAATTACGAATATTTTTGAAAACAAATTAGCTAAGAACACACCAAATCTCCACGTAAAATATTCAATTTTTTGAAGGTTTTTTCTTAAAATATATTTTTGTATATACTAAATCATCAAACTTGTCTAGACGACTTGTTTATTATTTAGTTAAGTATTTAATATGATATTCTTCTTATTAAAATTATTTACTATTAATGAGTAATCACAAGGAAATTGAAATTTGTGCGTTTTGGAGAACTGCCAACACGTGCTTTCAAAATTATTAGTTTAATAGTCGATTGACAAAAAGTATTGGAGACGAAGACAGAGACATATAATGTGTTTTTATGCCCTAATGTTATAAAAGTTGAATATTTTTTTTTTAATTGTCGTGTGATATTGTAGGAACCCTTATGAGATCATTTTGTTGTCCGTCCGTTTGCCTGTCTGTCTGTCAATATCTCAAGAACGCTTGGAGAAAGAAAAAAAAAATATACAGTATTTTTACATTTACTTAAAAATATATATGGCCCTTTATAAAGCAAAAGACGCGTATTTCGACACTATAAAGGGAATCAAAATTAATATCCGGCCTCTTATTAATTTTGATTGGACGTGGCGCAGCGGTACGAGGTGTGACTGCAAAACTGACTGATTGAGGGTTCGATTCCCACTCGAGGAGATGAAATATTTACTTAAAATTTATATTTCCGTTTCTTCGCTCTGGTGTCGAGGTTAAGCGCGGCGTTGAGTTCTGCCACTCAACACGCAATGCCTCCAGAATTCGGCAGAAAGTGGGGAACGGAGTGTCTTAACACTAGGTTCCCTCTGCCTACCCTGCTGTGCGGGATACAGCGTGAAGCTAATTTAATTTTAATAAAATTAATAAGATATTTTCTGTTGACCTAGAATTAAGAAATTTGACAGCTTGCATCTACAGATAGTACTAGTTCAGAAAAAAATCTGAAAAGTATACATTTGTTTTAACCACAAATCTAAAACCTATACATTTCTGTTAAACCTTAAAAATTATATATACAATTCTATCTTAAATAAATAAAAAAATATTTAAATCTTGCCCCCCTTTTAGAGTTAGATAGCCCTAAAAGGGCTTTTTGGTTTGGTATTTGGTAGTAAAGCCGCTAGTTCAAGTGAGGTGTCAGATGAAAGTGTTCTGGCTAAGCTAAGCTTGAATTTAAAAAAAAAAAGAAAAAGACCGATACCTCCAAACTTTGTACGGAACACTCGGTAGGCTAGCCCGACTTGCGCTTGTCCGGTTTTTTATTTATTGATGAACTTATGTGCCAAAAAAAAATATCGGTGTTAGCTAACATCAATGTTATTCTTTCGATTTTTATCTTACATCGATGTCAATATAGATGTTTTTCAAACTTCGGGCATCCCCAGAGTGTAACGTTTAGAGTTTAAATATTTTATAATCTATGTAGCATGTTACAGAACGGTAGGTTGGTTATTATTTATTAATCATATATCATAATCGATATTCAATAATCATCGAACATCGACGTAACGTTACGACTATAAATATAACGATGTCAATGATTATCGTCCCCAGCCCGCTCGACGATTGTAAGCCGAGGTTCGAGCCCCGCAGGGGGCGCCCTTACAGTCGTCGACTCCTCTCAAGCAGCCAGGTAGTGCTTGCATTTCTTCTGGGACAGAGTACCCTCTTCCCTACCCACTCGGTGTCGCTGTAAAGGCCAACAGGGCTAACAGCAATTACCTCAAGTTCGAAAAAAAAAAAAAAATGATTATCGTCTATCGACATCATTACCTAAGCGATGCCTAATGATGCTAAGCATCTGCTAAATGTTAAAAATATCAATATCATCGTTACCGCAACAATCTTCCAAATTTTATAAAGTTCAATCCACACTCCGAGAGGTTACACAGTACACGAGGCAACGCGAGTACGAGTGTCACTGGTGGACCACACGATTGGACCTCGCCAGCTTAACCACAATCTTGCGCTCGCTTATTGGAGATAGGCAAACATTTGTCCGCTATCTCACCTGGTGGTAAGTGGCGATGCGAACGATGGTGGAGCATAATTACTTAGATAGTGCCTATTCACTCTTGCCTTGAAAAGGTCCAAGTTATAATTAGCGGGGAACAGTTCGACAGGCAGGAAGTTCTACTCTTTAGCTGTTCGCATTAACAAAGTGGAGGCGAAACGCTGCGTACGAAAAGGAGGTATATCGACGATACATGTGTGAAATCCCAGCCTACGTCTGGTGCCCCGCAGATGGAAAAGAGAAAAGGGTACTAGGTCATGTAGTGCTGCTGCACACGCTCCGAAATGTATCCTATAGAAAACCGACATGTAAGCTACTTTTCATCGATGTTCAAAGCTTTGCAGCTTTGCCTCAACAATCTTTGGGTCGCCAATGAGCTTCTCGGTGCGATTTTCAATCGAGTCTAAGGTCGCTAGCTGATATTTAGCAGATCCGTTCTAAAGGTGGCAGCAGTACTCCATACACAATCGGACTTGATAAATTTGAAGAAGCTGTCCCAGAGTGAAATATTGCCAACTCTTTGACAGGACACCTAGTTTTTTTGCTGCAGTTGTAGCCAAAGACTCGATGTAACGTCTAATGTTGCAATATAGTCAGCTATCGACACAAAGTCGGAGCAAGACTGGAGGGGCTCCGTTTTGCAGAGAATAAACGTTTAACGCTACCAAAACTTGCCTGAGTTTTGGTATCGTTAAACCTGACAAGATTTGCATCGCCTCATTCAGAGACGCCCTGAAGTATATACTGTTGTGTTGCGATGAATTGACGTCAACGTCACCACCTTTGTCACTTTGTTTTTAAGTTGCGCAGGGGCACAAGTTGTGACTGTAACGCGATGGTTGTGGGTTCGACCTTCACTCGAAGGAATAAATTATTATATTAATATCTTCGCTCTGACACCAAGATAAAAAGCTCGGCGTTGAGTTCCGCCACCCAACACGTAATGCCCCGAAACCTTTAGCAGAAATTGGGGAACGGAGTATCTTAACAGTAGGTTTCCTCTGCCTACCCTGCTGTGTGTGGGATATAGCCTGAAGCTAATTTCATTGTAATTTTATATAAATACGACTCGCGAGAGTAGATCGATGAGCAATAGACTTGTTGGCCGACTGAATAACTCGAAATTATGAATGCATATTGCATAGCCTCCACTCGCCTAATTCGCCATCTTCTATGTGATTGTTGTGGCTATGGAGAATCTTGATTAATGTCGTGTTTAATGACACTCGCAAAGTTAAGACAAATAGATTGTCGTGAGAATCATCAAAATTGGCCTAGGTGTCTGGTCTCTACAATGCCATAAAACACATACATACACAGACTCACAAACACATTACAATCAATTACGTCGCACAGTCGGATAAAAATAGAAGAAGAAATAGAGAACAAACGTTAAATGTCTATCTATATAATAAAATGAACCAAAGAAAAATAGGTTTTATTTAATATCTTATCATTTCTTCACTATTTATTCATTATATATCAAAACTTAAATGTAGAACAGTAGACATAAAAAACGTACTTAAAGTGCTGTCTTCTCATAAATTTGGAAACGCATGTAAATTTTTTTGAGCCATAAACATACAAAATCTGAATGTCAAGTTTCTCGGCCCACATATTATAAATTTAATTAAGGAAATATACTATTATTATTTAAACGGCATTTTTGTGTTTTATTTGTCCTTTCACTTACAAAAACACCAAAAAAAAAACAGCAATTTGTTTGACAGACTTTTTCCCGACTGCTAAGGAAGGGTTATGTTTTTCGCGCGTATCTTGTATGTATGTAATATTCTTTATTACCTTATATTTCCAGAACCACTGAACGGATTTACATAATTGAGGTATTGTTAGATTTGTATTAGCAGCCCAAGTGTGCTTAGATAGGTGATGTTAAAAAAAATAATCATGGCGGCTGTGGGACGCCATTAGTGAAAACAATTTTTTTCGTTTCGAATACCACAATATGTGTATCAAATTCAAGAGCTTAATACGAGGATTTCAAAATGATTATCATTACTATAATGAATCCTAACAAAAAATTGAAAAATAAAAAAATATTTATAAAACAAAAACCCTCGACTGCATAAAACTAAAAAGAAAATAAACAAGCCCAATAGTTTATTAGGATTAACAGTCGGGACCTACAAGTAGTTATTTAATCAATAAAATCTTTACCAGGAACCCCGCATATTTTAAAGAGGTCCCGACTGTTAACCCTAATAAACTATTGGGCTTGTTTATTTTTTTTAGGTTTATGCAGTCGGGGTTTTTGTTTTATAAATATTTTTTTGTAAAAAAAAACTAAGAACCACATACCAAGTTGAATGTGGTGTGTTATGATTTTATAGGTAGAGACTTGCACAAATGACAAGAGACAAAATATCAATAAATTAAAGTTTGTAATAATTAACATTGCAGCCTGCCAACTACCATATTCTTAATCTAACATAGTAGATACTTATATACTTATAGTATCATAATATACAATAGTGAACATAAAATAGAAATAGTAAACAAAAATACACTAATAAATAAGATTTTATTAAGTAACTCTATACACTAAAATTTTCTACATTCTTCACTTATTTTTCACTTCGTCCTGGCAACAAGGGCGCCTCTCTATAGTGCCATCATTTGGTAATGCAGCATCATTGTATGGAATATTATTTAATTTTAATGTGTCTTCGGTAATCTTGGCCTCTGAAATGTTTTTGCATATGATTGAAACATATTATTGTATTCGAGGCCAGTCGTGGCGCGGGGCACAAAGAGTGACAGAAAACGCTACTGAACGATCCCCAGAAATGAAATATTTATATTTTTATTACTTCGCTCTGGTATCGAGGCAAAGCACGGGGTCGAGTTCCGCCACTCAACACACAGTGCCTCCAGAATTTGGCGGAAAGTGGGGAACAGAGTGTCAACACTGGGTTCCCTCTGCCTACCCTGCTGTGTGCTGGATACAGCATGAAGCTAAGTCTAGAAGAAAGAAATTTATTATTTAGAAAACATATAAAAATTTGAACGTAATGGGACTCGAACCCGCGCCTCCTGGAAACCGACCAGGCGTCGGCGACTTCCTAAGTGTGAAATAACATTTTAAAAATATAAAAAAAAATTGCATCAATTATAATAGTTTATTGATAACACAGTGCACAGTGAATCCGGAAGTGAATCGACATGTATGTATGTACTAATGTGTAATACAGTGAACCATCATTTTAATTGCACACCTTTATCGCATATTTTAAAATATTGTCAAAATAATTTGAGCAAACAAAGCTTTAACTGAGTTACAGACACTAGAATGGCATTCAAATGGTGCAATTATATCAGGATAATGAGCAAGAATACTTTTAGCACTTTTAAACTTTAGAACAACTTTCAAGGTTTTCTGAGATATTTATCTGAGACCCTAGTAGCCAGTCTAGTCTAGACATAATGACATAATACTTTAGGAGAAGTTTTTGAACAAGATATAACACTTTCTGTTGATGTTGAAGAACATAGAATTTCGAAAAATTGTAGGTTTTAACACCACACTGGCTATGTGGCTGTGTTATTTGTAAATTTACCACTACCACTTTTAATTGTTAACAGATGAAAGTACAGAAAAATATGACTCATTGTCAAGTTCCACCTGAACCTAGCGTGCAAGCAAGAATGCAAAACAAGCAATAGAGGCACAATCAACCTGAAGGTTTGATAGATTCTATACATAATATAATTAACACTTGAAAATTTTTATAAATATTTGAAAATACTTGATGATTTCATACCAAATACACCAGGTTTTATTTCTTTTGCTTGAATAACTTGTGTTCTTAATTCATTTTCAACATCTTCACCAAATTTTATCATCTGAAACAAAACAAATTTATACAGTACATTATTTCATGTAAGTGTTGGTATTAATTTATAGTATTTATTGAGAAATCAAAGACTATTTTAAATTCAGATTAAAAAAAATATCTTCACTTGTTACTAGTTTTCTCATTTTTCAACTAAGAGATGGATATCACATCAAGAAATATTGAATCCTAGCAGGAAATCCACAAAATCCAAATCCTCCACCAACAAAATATAAATCATTAATAGAGCGCAATAGCTGGTGAATACAAATGAGCTTTTATTTAGCTTGTGGATTTGCATAGTAACGTATGAATTTTGCTCAGAAAAAGCTTACTCACATTAAACTATCCATAGAATTTATAATTATACATTTTTTATAATTCCAATTGATCTACTACCATTAGACTATCATCAATTTGTTGAGATAGGATGATTCAACAAAAATAATAAAAATAAAACTCAATGTAAAATATTTGGCATAAATTTTGGCATATTTGAATAATTGTGAATAGAATTGTAAAAATCAATAACAATTATTCTAATACAAAATACACACCTAATATAAGGTCAATAAATAACATCAATTTGTGTCTTGTTAATTTGTTCTTAGTGTAGATAATAACACAAATCTATAATATATACACCATTACTCACAAAATCCTTAATAATTTAAAGATTACCTACTATATTCTATAGAATTTATTATTTTTAAATAATCGCTTTAACAGTTGCATACCGCTTTAATAGCTTCTTCGTCTTTTACGTGTTTATTTTTTCTGTATTCTGCATTTATTTTTATCTTGGCTGCTGTTAAAGCCCTCTCATCACCTTGAAATACTTTTAATCTAGTCCGATGTAATTTTTTAAAACTTTGTAAAACCTGAAAATTCAGAAATGTTGCTAATTTTATCTTCTGTTATGTATATCTCTTTTATTCTTAATTTTTTATTATCATTACCATTTTTCGTAATGACGACATTCTGTCAATTATTTATTTAAAGTTTTATGGTTTGGTGTGATTTTAAGATAACAAAAGCGATTTAACACATTATATTATGCATTTCTGAATTCTTCATATTCGATTCCAACTTCCAACCAAATTCCTAAATCGTCCCTTGTCATCTTGTGACTTGACAATTGACACTTGAGTTTGACAGTGAGAGCTAGTGTTGCATACTTGGAGTTTAAGCAAATGTATTTAGAATATAAATCACACTAATATTTTTTTGCATTTTTGTATTTTACTAATATATGCAAAAAGTAAGTAACCTGAGAAAAAAGAAGCAACATGCTTAACGACTGTAACATTATTTTGAATATATTTTTTAGCTTCACGCTGTATCCCGCATGTAGCTGGGTAGGCATAGGGAACTTGGTTAGTTGGCTAGTTAGTAGCCTAGTGTTAAGTGTTAAGACATTTTCCGTTTCCTCATTTTGCCAAATTCTCGAGGCATTGTGTTTCAAGTAGCCGAATTTTGCCACGTTACCAGGCGAGAAAATTAAACTATTTAATGATTAACTCCAAAATAATGGGAATCGAACCTACAATACACAATCACAGAGTTTACAGTTACACACTGTGCCCACGCGCCATCATATCCTTTTTTGGTATATTTTTATTATACCTAGTTGATTTAAAAAGCTGTGAACTCCCATCATTCCAATTCAATCAGTATTGCCTATTCAAAAGACTTTTTGTTTAAGTACATGAGTGGGAATTTGTGGTTCTTATCAACCAAATACTACGTACATTTTTTATATAGAAGATAAAATTGATGTCAAGATAATCCATATATGATATAAGGTGTACCTAATCAAAAGACCTACCGTACCTAAATTACGTTAGAGTAATGTAGCTGGCAACACTAATAATTAAAATTGCTTCTCGTCGCATCACAGACTGATCGCGTACCTAGTCGTCACAGTCTCAGATATTAGACTTTAGAGTGAAACGTAAAACGTCACTGAGTATAGAAACTCTTAATCGTATCTTATAAGATATATTGAGTTTTAATAAGTGCGTTATTCTTTAATTATTATTATGAAGTTCGACTTTGTTCTGTGATGGTTTTAAGTGGACGTGCGGTGTGTAAATGTAGTATTTTAAAAATTACTTGATTACCCTGATTTAGAAATACTAACACAACATCCTACAATTTCTGTGCGATTAATATATCAAAGAATCTTAAATGTGCATAAGTGAATCATAGAAGTGATATATTGTAACAAGCAAGTAATTTGAAGTTTCCGGGTTAGTAGCAAAAATTACAGTTATATTTTGTTATATTAAATATAGAAATAAAAAACATATACCTAGTCATTATATATATTCAAGGATATTTTTATATGTTTTTTTTTTGTAAAAAAAATGACAATTGTTTATCTTGTGTTATGTTTATTTGACACAAAAAGCTACAATCTATAAGTGAAAGTGCTTGACATGATTATTCTCTTAGAGTTTTTTCTTTGAAGTAGGTCCTTTAAGTAATAGATTAAAACTTTCGTATCTAAGATTGTATATTATAATGACATAGATTTATTTTCACATTTGCAAAACACATACTATTTAAATTTTTTTATAGTATTCGATGAAAAATTTAAATATTTTATTCCATTTTTACTAACAACTAGCTGTTCCTGTGACTGCCTATGTGGTAAAATGGAAATATCTTATTATCGTAAACTGGCCTATCTTGATAGATGGTCTGTCCAATGCAAATATAGGTTTCTATATAAACCATGAGGTTCTGAGATAAGTGTAACCAAAAAACTTCTTCATTAATGGTATAGATTAATGTGTTGACACAATTATTATTCAAAATTTTAATCATATATACATAATTATATAAAATAAGAATTAAATTTACTGTCCTGAACTCCTGACCCTCTTCATTTGTTGTTATATTATAAAATATTGTTTCAAAACATGTTTTTAATGTTAAAAATTTACAATTGTGCTTCCTTATGCACAATTGTATTTTCCATCATAACAACTTCACATAAGGATAAATTATAATTAAAAAGAAATTTCTTATTTAATAGCTGCTGTTATTTATTTGTTGAGTCCTATAATGTAAAAAAATATTTTTGTGTAAATATAGGAAATATTGACCTTATCACATATGACACTTGGTACTATGGAAAATTACACCAGTAATTTTTAGTGATTCCAGGTTTTTATAACCTAAGCTTTTATTATATTTTAATATTGTTTAATGTCCCTGATTGTAAAGAATAAATAGTGTGGTGTGAATAAAAACAAAACAGAAAACTAAGACATAGGCATCAATAGAGACTGGGATATGTTTGATGATGAGTAGGATCAACCAGTGTCTTCTCTGACGAATAAGATTTCTGAAGGTAGGTCAGTGATTTGGCAACATTAAACAGATTTTTGATCTTTATTGTCACTTCAAAAATTGCTTTTGGTACAAATGTCACAACCTACCAATGTAAATACTAGCACTGCAGAAATTTGATATATTATCATGTGGCATTGTTGTAGGATTGCTGGATTTGCTAAGAATAAACATTTTTGTGCTTTAGTGTTGTGTTTAAAAAGTACAGAAATTACCTTTGGATTTACATTGTATGAAGGCTAATAATCTTTAATGGAGTCTGTCTTGTAAACAACTTTATATATTTATTATAAAGTTGTATATATTTTACTTTTGGAGGAAGCACCATAATGACCCAGGAATTGTAAAACCTTTCACAAGCACTAAAGTAAGATTTAAACCAGTGTGGAAACAAATTATTTAAAATTATTATAATACTAGTATTAAAATATTGTTTTTTTTTCTTCTTATGTGGCCCAAAGTATCATATATGATCATCCGAAAGTCCTGAAATACATCATTCAAAAAGATTTAATTGATAGATTAGAAAAAAAAACACTCAGTTTAATTCTGTTAATTTCTACTCTGGGTCCCAGGAGGATATGCAGAATTTTAATTCAACTACAATATATGAATGAACTCTTAAAAGAGGCAGCGGCCTGCCTCTCCGCCGCCGTCAGAGGCGGCGAAGCCAGTCCTATTTCACGGCACGTTCGCGCCTCGGCGTGACGGGGCCCAACAGTCTGAATCTGCCCTGATTAGCGTACGCATGGCATTCCCCTGCGATCGCCAACACTTCACGAGCGTCCATCAAAGCTCGTAATTTTTCTTTTGGGGCGAGCTACTCTCGCCCCTCCCCGCCCAGTGACGCTGTCAAGACCAATCCGGGTCAACAGCAATAAAGTCTATTCGAAAAAAATAAATAAAAGAGGCCAGTCGTGGCCCAGAGGCACGAAGTGTGACTGTAAATTCGACTGGTTGTGGGTTCGATCCCCACTCGAGGAAATGAAATATTTATTAACCTACATTTATATTTTCGTTTCTTCGCTCTGGTGTCGAGGCAAAGAGCGGCGTTGAGTTTCGCCACTCAACACGCAATGCTTCCAAAACTCGGCGGAAAGCTGATTTATTTATTTATTTTACAATATATTATCAGTTTCATAAATATGTTCCATCTGCCATTCAATAAAGTCTTCAAAATTTTGTGGTAAGAGGGAAATGGAGGTCTGAATACTAGGTACACTCCCCCCCCTTGTATATAGGACATCAGCTAAACAAATAACTAAACTATATCTATAACTGAACCACAACAAAGGTTTTTTAATTGTTTGAGATGCATGGACCTATTAGTCATCATGTAATACTGATAATATGCTTGTGTTATTTAATATGATAAATAGTAATTACTAATTAGCTACTAGTTGTCAACCTAATAATAGTATTCTCTCATCAATTTCCATTGAACTTATGAGTAATTAAAATATTTCTAAGATATACATAAGACATGTGGTTTCCATATTCCTGTCCAGTGAACTCTATTTAAATATTTTTTAAATATTTAAATAGAGTTAAGCTTTTAGTTTACTTACTCTATGAATATTTTAAAAGTCTTTTAATCTTTAAAAATCTATGAATAGTTTGTCTTGGAACTTATTTAACTAACTGGGTCAGCAAAGGGCAGAATAGTGTTTGGACACTTCATTCCCCTAACTTAACTAACTTTTAGCCCAATTTTCGAGACATTGTATTATGAGTGACGAATATATATATTTTTTTGTGTTTGTTTAATTACCGAATTTTACGCTGCGTTTTTAATTCTTACCAAAGCAAGAAACTAAAAATAATTCTTCATTCCTCGGAGTGGAAATCGAACTCAGAACCGTAGCGTTTACAGTCAGACGCTGTCCCATAGCGCGCGACGACGGCCTCAACAATCTTCCAACATTTTATAAAAATAGTAATATTGTTTAAAGAGAGAGAGAGAGCTGAGAGCGTTCAAATTCTTCCTTAGACTTAACAGTAATTTTAAACTTTATATTTATAGGTTTACATATTTTAAAAACGTTTTCTGTAATTATATTAATAATTGTAATATGACCTAAAAATTGCTTCACGTTTGGAAAATTCTTTATTAAGACACACCCATCTACACTTATTAACTTGTTGGTACATTGTATAAAATTTTAATTATTATTGAAACCTTTAAAACTGAAAATGCAACAGTAAATATTAAAATATAATAAATGTAGTCTGATCACGGAATTAGAAATTCGTATATCTATATACACTTATATACGAAAATCTTGTACTGTTAAACATTTTATATGTAACTAGCGACTAGCTCGTGGCTTGCCCGCTTGTCCGTTTGTACTACACCATTATTTATTTTTTTAATTTGGTGATCTAATAACATGATTATTTAAAGACAATATTAATTTATTCATAGCTAAAGTTTCAGTCAATTCGACAAAACTGATATTGTAGCGATAATGTTGCATGCAATTCGTTATATTGAAATTACTTTTTTATTTATAAACGGATTGTAAAACAAACGCTAAATATTAAGAGAAGTTTGTGAAAATACAACAATGTAAACTGCATTTAAATAGGTAAAGCCATTTGTGAGATTAGCGTGAACAAACAGATATATTTTTTAAAAAGCATTGTTTTTTAGGCTAGTCGTGGCGCAGGGGCACGAAGTGTGACTGTATAACCGACTGGTTGTGGGTTCGATCCCCACTCGAGGAGATGAAATATTTACTTAAATTTATATTTCCATTTCTTCCCTCTGGTGTCGAGGATAAGCGCGGCGTTAAGTTCTGCCACTCAACACGCAATTCAGAATTCGGCAGAAAGTAGGGAACGGAGTGTCTTAACACAGCGTGAAGCTGATTTATTACTTTAATTTTAACATGCGTATCTCAGTAACTTAGTTGACCCTGTAAACATATCTTACTTTCCTCGTAATTGAATGTTTTATCATTGCGGCATCCGGGATGAGGCAGTTGACGTGTCAGCATTATTCAGCCGTGTCTGCACGTACAGGCAAGATAAGTGTTGGACGTATTTGTATATATGATATCTGCATATTATGAACATGAAATTAGGAATATTAAGTAATATATTGTATTACTAAGATATCATCTTAGAGGATAGGATATTTTTCTGTACAAAAATAAAATATAATAAAATAATATAAATAATAGAATAAATAATAAAATATACAAAAATAAAATATTTTTTCCCATTTTTACGGTGACATTAATTCTTCAAAAAGAAATAACTTTTTGGAACTGTATTTATTAATTATGTAATCAATTGTTAATGCACTTGGAAAGTAATTAAAATATTATCCAAGTTGTACAAGGTGCAAGTAGGCCTGGTGATTTGCATTCAACTGACTGGATGTCAACTGATGGGTCGGTAATAATTTTATGTAAAAATATTTTTAAAAAGTAACATTTTAATTAAAAGTGGAATAATATTTATACATTAATTATTTTAAAATGAGCTTCACGCTGTATCCCACATACAGCAGGGTAGGCAGAGGGAATCTAGTGTTCAGACACCCCGTTCCCGACTTTCCGCCGATTTCTGGAGGCATTGCGTACTGAGTGGCGGAACTCAACGCCGCGCTTTGCCTCGACACCAGAGCGAAGAAATGAAAATATAAATGTAAATACATATTTCACTTCCTCGAGTGGTGATCGAACCCACAACCAATTGATTTTACAGTCACACTTTGCGCCTCTGCGCTACGTCTGGCCCCATTAACTATTTAAGTTTGTAAAAATATAACCGCCAGTGTTATTACTCAGAAAGAAACATGACGCATTACCTTCAGAAGAGGCATTTTGATGACAATATGTAAAGCTACCGTTTTAGTATCCATATTTCAACTTCCTGTCTAGTTACGTAGATGAATAGTTGTTGCGCAAACATTTAAGTACGTGTAAATAATTCTAGGTACATTTATTGACTTATATGGCTGAAGTACATAATATACTTTTAATTTGAAAACTAACATGTTAAAATACAAAGAAAATGGATAAGTAATGTAATTATCGAGGCCAGTCGTGGCGCAGAGGCAAAAAGTGTGACTGTAAAACCGACTGGTTGTGGGTTCGATCCTCACTCGAGGAAATGAACTATTTATTTACATTTATATTTTAATTTCTTCACTCTGGTGTCGAGGCAAAGGCGGCGTTGAGTTTCGCCACTCAACACTCGACGTCTCCAGAACTCAGCGGAAAGTGGGGAACGGAGTGTCTTAACACTAGGTTCCCTCTGTCTACCCTGCTGTGTGCGGGATATAGCGTGAAGCTGATTTCATTTATTTATTCGTTTTAAAAAAATCATATTGATAAAAAATATGTTTTTTTTAAAAAAGAAATTCCAAATGGTTTCATTGATATAGAATTTATAAATATATACTGTAACAGTAAGCATAAGAAGTTTCGCATAGCGTATTTTAATCGAGTGCTTAAAAAAAACGACAAACCATACCCACACGAAGTGACCTGTTTAACTCATAACGGTTATAAATGTTTTGCTCTTCAACATCGCTTGGTGTTTTGTCAATATACATACATACGTGACAATTAATGGCTTCTCGCGTTTCTGTTTCGTGTGTGACTAATATGTACGTAGAAACATGTTATGGGTCCATAAACTATATAGATATATTTTAATATTTTTTAAAGTATCAATCCACACTTAGGAAACAAAAATACTTATTTAGAAAACGTATAAAAATTTGAACGTAGCGGGACTCGAACCCGCGCCTCCTGGAGACCGACCAGGCGCTCTGACCACTAAGCCATACGTTCTCATCAAGCTATGTCGAAATTATTATACGCTTGTTACGCTTGCTACGTTCAAATTTTTATACGTTTTCTAAATAAGTATTATACAAGTATATATAGACCATGGCTAAAGTAATTAAGCACTTTGGCAGGACAGATTAGTCTATTTAATAATTTTGAGGCGAGATGTTTTAAGCGATGTTAATTTAGACTACGATTGTACGTACGCTATGTTATTTCGTATTGATAATAGCACACAGTGGTTATCATTTAGTTTTTTTTTTTACTAAATTTCCTAATAATTCTACTCAAAGTCTATGCTTCGAACTCTTCCGTTATTAAGAGAGGAGAGGAGGAGGAAGAGGAGAGGATTTTTTAAATTATATTTTAGAACGGAATACAACGAAATATGGAGATTTTACGTAAAATACTTCGCGGAAACGATATTGCGGACAACAGATCTACAAAATCTAGAAAGAAAATCTACAAAAATATACATAAAAGACATAGTTTTATATTTGGTCTACATAGTAGGGCTTGTTAGTGATAGCAGATTATGACGAAGCGACCCACATGTGCTGATTTCACTTTACTACAAATTAGATACAGTCTACTTATAAATAATAAAATATTATTTCATATTTCATATGGTATTCTTTGTTTAAAAATGAATTATATGAAATTTTAAAAATATTAGAAGTTAAAATCTATCCATAATCGGATTCCAAAAATATACGGCTATCTAAATTAGCAAATAATATTTGATTTATCTATTTGATAATAATAGTTTCAAGTGTGATAATTTGTTATTACAGATTCGTATTTATAACTATCTTTTATACTGAACTGATGATGTTGTAGAAATTTGTTTATATAAATTGTAAATTTGTTTGGGTTGTACATTTATGGTATCCATACCTATATTATAAATTCGAAAGTAACTCTGTCTGTCTGTCTGTCTGTCTGTCTGTCTGTCTGTCTGTGTCGCAATCAGGGCCAAACCGCTAATTCAATTGTAATAAAATACTCATACAGAGATACTTGAGGGTCTTCGGATGAACATAGGTTAATTTTTTTTCTCATATTTGTAATATTGTCGATATATACTAATATATTAAAATATTTTTCAATTTGACAGGCAATTTATTCCGCCATGTTAATAACAACCGACCGTTGCTAAGCAAAG
>JAATLQ010038273.1:0-35218 GCA_013421005.1 Heliconius erato x Heliconius himera
ACAGTTGGGCGTGTACTAATCGTTCGAAGACTTTTGCTAGCGTGGACAAAATCGATATCGGTCGATAATTTTCAATGTTGTCTCTGTCTCCACTCTTGAAAACGGGTGTTATATGCGCCGTCTTCCATAAATCAGGAAAAATGCCTTCTTGCATACACTTGTTATAGATAATTTTAAGTGGAACGCATAGTGCACCCGCGGTAAGTTTTATGAACGAGGGTGGTAAGGAGTCAGGATTTGACAAAGATATCGAAAGTACTACTTATTTAGAAAGCGTATAAAAATTTGAACGTAGTGGGACTCGAACCCGTGCCTCCTGGAAACCGACCAGACGCTTTTCTTTCCAAAGTGTCGAATAACACTTTAAAAAATGTTTAAAAATATTTTAAATTAATCATCATTACGAGCAGTCTGTCTGCTTCTACAGGATAGAGATCTCTCCATCTCAGATAACACGACATAGAGCTAGATGTCGCTATCATATTGATTCGTATAATACCTATATAAAATATTACAATATAAGAGGCCAGTCGTGGCGCAGGGGCAGAAAGTGTGACTGTAAATCGACTGGTTGTGGGTTCGATCTCCACCCACGATCACGATCGAGGAGATGCAATATTTTTTTAAATTTATATTTCCATTTCTTCGCTCTGGTGTCGAGGCAAAGCGCGGCGTTGAGTTCTGCCACTCAACACGCAATGGAGAACGGAGTGTCTTAACATAAGGTTCCCTCTGCCTACCGTGCTGTGTGCGGGATGCAGCGTGAAGCTGATTTGATTACAATATAAATAAGTTCTATACATTATATCGTTAAATGAAAACTAAAATATTGAATATATTATTTTTTATTTGTAACAAATAAACACTGCCAATGGTGTATCAACTTGTAGTGGGTATTTGGTGTTTCTAAACGTGACTAGATATAACAAACTACACACATCATACATACATAATCTAATCTCTACAATTCACACAAGGTCGTTATTAATATTCGATATAATATTATTGTTTGTCGGTTTATTAGAATGTGTAGAGCTGTCGTATACATCTTTGTTACTTCCACTTGCATGTTGAAAATCAATACTGCTTCGCAACTGGATGGTCTTGATGGGATTCCAATTTAAGGACCTTGATCGCTTTCGACTTTCATATGTGTCTTGAGTCAATTGTGCAATATGTTGTTTTCGGGATATCACTAACCAGTCATCTGAGTTAGATCTTCTTTTGATATCTGGAGAAAGATCCACTTTAACAACGCGCGGAACGTCTGCAAAACTAGAATTGCCAGAGAATTGCCCCAACTGCCTCCTTCGATATCTGTCATTCGGTATTCGATATCGTGTGCTGATTGTATTCCTATCGGCCTCCTCCCGCCTCGCGAGCCAGTAGTGGTGTGTGATAGGATCGCGGGGACCCCAGTGCCTCGAAGGCTTAAATGACGATTTTAGTTTCTGCAATAAAACCCAAAATTTGGTACTTCCTCGAAAAGTATAGGTATGTGTCGCACTGCATGAGGAAACATCAAACGAGGCAAATGTTATGAGCGTTTACTAGCAAGGTCTCGTCCTCAGACGAACATTAACGGAAAATTATGAAGCTACTTCGCATTCACATCAAGTATAAATATTCGCAATGCCAAAATGTAAATAGCCTAAACGAGTATACCAATGATAACTCACCCCCAGGAAGTCATATTGGACTTGCTTCGCAACTGATAAGGCTGCAAATATCACAATTATTACTAAAGTCGTAGAGGCACTAGCAATAATACCCCAGCTGCTCCATGGAGCCTCTGTCCAGCTCGGGTCTTCCAAAAAGGATGATATAGACCACCACACCGTAAATGGAATCATTATGCCTGGATTGGCATACCAACCCAGTATCCAATATTTTGCCAGCTTACTTTCTATTAAAAAATCTATATCAGCAACTAATTTTTTCTGGCCTGAGGATAGATGAACATCAATATAGGATGATTAAATACATATAGGTAGTTGAAACAGAAAATGAAATAGTAAGCACCAGTAAGCGTTATAAATAAATATTTTCAGTCATCTTCGTCTATTTCTCGCATTAAGCCCAAAGCCGGTAAACAGCCTGCAATTAAAAACTTATATTGCATAGCAGAGTTTAACGACTTATTATCTTGATGGACCGGGAAAATATATATATTTGAATATTAACATATGTACCTCCAAATGGAACTCGAACCATTAAGCAAATACATTTAAATATTCACATATCTTTTTCTAAATCAATGTAACAAGCCAACACATATTGAATCGAAATGACCACATTGTACCTCACATAATTCGTTGATTCTCACCGTAAATAAAAATAAATACCGACACCTCCATTGCAGTGGCAACACTGAGGAGAAATGGTACGACGGTGTCCTCTAATAATGTAAGAGCTGGGTGTCCTACAAACAATATAGATAGCGTGCCAACTGCCCCTATAATAGAGCTCCCCACAGATACATGCCGCCACTTGTAGCCGCCCACGCGGTGGAAACGATCGTAAAGGGGATATAGGAAGGTAAGCTGAAATAAATAATATGGGAACATATAATTGTATCACTATATGATATTGTTAAACAGCATTTCTATTTGAATTCTCTTCAGCGTAAGTCAAATTTCTAAAATAAAAAAAAATAACTGACGACTTTATCCTAACAAAGCAAAAAAACAATAATCTACCATAGTTATAGCTCCTGACATTACGAGCAAAAGGAAGGTAAGTAACGGCCACACCGTCCTCAGGTTATTGTCAATAAACTTTTTGTATATTTGGACAAGGACTGCAATGTTGCTCGATGCTTTATCGCCATCACCGCTAATAGCAAACCAAAATAGTATTCCCAGCCAGCTGCCTATGAGGTTACCGCCTACAATCAGTATAGATGTCCTGAAAATTTAAGTTTCGTTTACCAAAGAACAATATTTAATGTTTAATTTGGTAGCATTATATTTAATAAAATATTCTTAAATGTTTTACCATTGCACATTCGTGTTGGCATATATAGAGTCACCTGAAGAAATAAGATAGCCACCCGCTGTCTGAGAAGACAACAAAGCTTGAGCTATAGCACCGTGCCATATGTTAGGTGTAACGAAGTTTTTCCAATTGTTACTCTTGTGAAACGTAATCACGTCTCGGTTGTTACCAATAGAACTAACTATGGTCACTCCCAATAAAAGTACCAGCGGGGTAAATGTATATAAAATTCTTTTCATAAGTTTAACAGGGTTGTAAAGTCTGAAATCGATAGAAATATTAACGAAATAGGTAACGATATAATAGCTTTCTGTAGATGCAATATTACAAATAAATTTGATTATCGACCAAACAAAATTAGTTTTGTCTGTTTAAAAATAATTAATAGTGTTAAAAAAAAACACTAGTTACAACTGGTACGTACAAATAACTGCAAGTATGTAAATTAGAAGGCAATAAGTTGTCAAAAATTCAATAGCCACTGAATAAAACATAATAGGTGTGTATTGTTATACGACGTACGGATGGATTGTAGCGTAGTGATCTAACAAAGGACTATAAATTAGGATCATTACTCACATAAAAGGAAACAGAATCCAAAGAACAATAATAATAAACGCCAGAGCTACGTAATATTCGGGTTGCTCATTGATCGGCGCCAGAAAACTGTCACTGAAAAATAAAATAAAAACAATCTGTGAGGAACTGTAAAAATGTTTTAAAAGAACAATTTAAAATGTATCTATGTATCTTATTAACACTATCGTGAAACAGACCGAAATATTATTGAAATAAAAATATTAACAACAAAAACTACCTATGCCTAGGCAATTCGTTTGTGACATAGCAAATAGCAACTTACTCTTGCCTTCACCAAATCGTGCACTAAAAATACTAAAATGTACCTATTTATTGAAATTCTTATCAGGAAGCTTTACTTACTTCAAGCACGATAATGTATGGTTAGATATATCTTTGCGATCATCCTGTAAAACATTCATTTATTAATAGAGACATTTTTGACAAACAAAATTTAAAATAGATAGATAGACAAAACTTATAAGTTATATAAAAGCATAAACATTTTACTGCATTGTAATTTATAAGTAGTTAATTATTATATTGTGCCCACTAAAAATAAATGTTGATTGTTGATACTTTAAATCGGGCTTTTTTAAAATTACATAGTTTTGCTTACAGTTAGTAGCCAGTCGTGGCATATAGACACAAGCGAGCGACTGTCAATTCGACAGCTTGTGGATTCGATTCTCACTTGAGGATATAAAATATTTTATATTTTCATTTCTTTATTATGGTAATGAGGTAAAGCGTGATGTTGACCGTTGCCACTCAACACGCAGTGCCTTCAGAATTCGGCGGTAAATGGGGAACGGAAGTGTCTTAATCCCTCTACGTACTCTACTACGCGGAATACAGCGTGAAGCTAAAAAAATAATTTACAAAAGACAAATTTTTCATAGAATTTGTAACAGCTTTGTAGGACAAAATAATAAGATCATACAATGAAGTACAAAAAAATCTCTCGTCGTGAAACCAGAATAAAAAATGATATATGATTTTACTTATTTACTTACTGGCATTTCCGAAATTTCATAACATTCCCACAAAGGCAAAGTATTGCTTAAGGTATACAGAACATAAGTAAGAGACATGGCGACGTAGACCATCGAATAAACAGCGCTTATGCACGATATCAGCAACCTGAGGTATCCGATACCTGGAACACCAAACCATGTTCGAATTATATTATACCTTTTTTATAGGTTTTTTATTTTTTTTTAATGCCATGAGACAAATTTTAAATAAGGCAAACGGTACATTTAATGTCAGAAACCAAGCACACTTTAAGCCGCATATTTGTAACCTTACTTATTATTAGACTGAATAAATTCAAAGATACTATTACAAAACTTATTATACTCGTATATGATTATATAAGAATACCTTGAAAAAATGGTACAGCTTTCCATATTCCGACCGCGTCCTGCTGGCTTAGCTGGCCAACAACTAATTGTAACAGTACGACCGGCAACGCAATACCCACGAAAGCAACAGTGTTTAACAGCGCACTTGTTAGTCCACCGTAGCGGAAAGCTTCGCGTGGAGCTCTCCAGGTGTTGTTCAAACTGACAGCCACCGCCAAAGTGCACAGGTGTGGTCCGACTAAGCGCCAATTGAGTAAACTCTGTTCAAAAGTATAAGTAGTTGTGAAAATCAATAATTCTTTCTTCTCGAAGTATAGATTAGGTGCTTAGGTAGCAAATTGGCACACTTATTATCATAAAGACTATAATGAATTTAAAAAATACATATGAAAAACATTGCAACTACCTTTAAATTGAAGAAATTAAACATTTCACCGCAGGTTTGTTAATATCAAACATTAGGTTACACAAATCGAACTGGCTAATATTTTAGATGTGTCAGACTCCGACGCCCTAGATAGTTGTGATAAAGAGATATCAGAAGTAAAGGCGATTCTATCTCTTGAAGCTAACTTATCAAAACATTCAACACTCTATCAAGATGCCCTGCAACTATTTACTCATAGATAAGACTGGTAAGATGCATGTCGGTAGTATTTTCTGTATTTCTATATTTTAAGGTCTTCAAAGATTTAAATGTTAATAGTAGAGTACGGTAGTCAGACGTACATGATATGAATGTAAAAACATTTAAGAAGCATATATGTATAAAGTTTTGATGGAGGTACATTATTTTTATGCCATAGGTATAATTTCTAGATTTTGTTTTATTATAATTAAGAATGTGAAAAATATATAGAAAATTATTTAGCAAAATTATAATAACGAATATTGTTAGCATACATGTTGAATTTTTGGGCCTTGTAACGAGTCAGTCTCACGATATTTTAACAATACACATTCGGTTCACTTGTTTAAAAATGCAAGTTGTTTTATATAAAGAGTTTTTGTCTTAAACGTGCTTGAATCTGTTTCTTAAGTGCAGTTGGTACATATTTTTCAGATATATGTTATTATATCAAAGGCTGTCACATTGGACAGTGAAAAGTGTTCTTTCTGCCTATTATTTGCAATAAAGCTAAAAAGGGCTAAAAAGAAATAAAATATACATATTTTGTAAGCTTTATTGAAAAATTTCTTACCTAGTTCATAACCTATATGTAGAAGACTAAGGTGCATCCAATATAGTAATAGTAGGACATATATATATAAATTTCGTGTGAATATTAAAAATAATTTTACAAAATTCGCCAAGAATTATTTCTTCTCTTCTTTTTGTATATATATGTATATAATATTGAATACAGATAATAGAACTCAGAACACAAAATTGATAGAGTTAAGAGGGTAAGACTTTATACGAAGAACTTTTTCCGCATCCCAGGTGTAAAGTGGTCAAACACTGCGATAAATCCACAAGAGACAAGAACAAGGAGAAATTTTCCAAAGTTGAATTGACTGAGTATGTCGATAATAATAATCACTAATATTATTCTAAGCCTGTCTCAATAATTTCTCCAAATTTCACAAAATAATTTATTAGTATTTCTTTTTTAGATTATATTTATCCAGATGATCATTTCTATGAGATAGCGGATATTGGTTAGCGACTTAAAATCGACTAAAATCTGTCTTGCATACCAAATTTCTATTTGTTAATTTCCATTTATGGAGATATTATTGACACATCTGTAACTATCGTGGAGACATTGATATTGAAACTGTTACAACACCTATTACATTTGTTTATGTGTATAATGTTATGATATTCGATTAAATATGAAATGTACGACACGAAGATATTAAGAAAAATAAATAACATAATGTTCAATTAATTAGTGTTTTTCCCTCAAACATCACCAATACTTTAAAATCATAAAAAATATGTTTGGAGTTCAGATATCCTTAACCAATATATATATTATAATATATATATTGGTCATAAATATATAAAAATCATTTTATTTTTCTAAATGGGTCTGTACATAATAAAACCATGGTGATGTTCCAGTTGTAACTTATGGTGGTTAGATCGAAAGACATAAATAAATTTAATATAGTATAAAATATTATCTAAATTACTAACTTAGTAATTTAATAATAATTATTATTTAACTAACATAAATGATCTCACCAAATGCCAAATGCATGCATTTTTTTTTAAATGCAACGTTAAAACAACTTTTATTTCCAATATTAGCGGTTTGCCATAACTGAGATCAAATATATTCAAACAAATCGACTAGAAGGCAATTTAATAAATATTCTTAAATTAAATAACATTGAAATCTATTAAATTAAATAAAAACAAAACTATAAAAAGGACGACTACAAGAAATTACAACGTCCACTATACTTTCTATTACAGCTACGATATATAATAAGAATATAAGGTAATACTTAAAACTGTCTTAATTCAACATGTAAGTATGTATTTATGATTATATGAGTTTTTTTAATATAATACAATATAATTTAACATAAAAAATTAAGTTTTGGAACACTTTCACCCATATCTCTTTCAAATTAGATTTTGATTTTTTTATATGGAGGAACTTCTCAGATATATATGTAAGTAATGGTAAAATTAAAAAGAAAACAATAAACCTACTCTGAGAATTTCTTGTATTTTCCATTATAACTGTTTGATCAGCATTCTGCACTTTGTGATCCAACTAGAAATTTCTCTAACTTCTGATTATACTAAAAACTCTGGATTTTCCATAAATTGCAGTTTTCATTTTGATTTTTAGAGTATGATATCATACTGCCGTTAACTCATTAAATTTAAATAATAAAGCCATTAAATATATATTTTTACATCGGTGACCCCCCAAAAAATATAACAAACAACTTCATGTATTGATGGTATGAAATGCGCATAGAAAAAAAAAGGTTTTTTAATTTATAAGGTCAGATCGTAATTAAACACCTATATCCTCTTTGCTCAGTGCTCATTGCCAAAAATATATTCTAAGTTGTTTGCTCATCAATGATTTTATTGGCATATTTTTTTATGTTGCATATATTTTATATGAGTTGTTTTATTAGTCTTTAGCTTATGAATCTTTCTACTTAATAATGTTTATAATAATTAAATATTTTATTTTCGAGTGATTTAATTAATTATTTTAATTTAAAAGCCGTCCCGGTGCATGTAGAAAAAGATATGTTATCACATCTTTCTTTCAAGTGTCTACTAGTTTTTTCACAACTCTTATTCTCGCAGAATAAAAAAAAAACGACTTAAAGTTACCAATATATAAATATTAATAAAATATAATCGAACTTTAAATTAAATTTAATTAGATTTAACTTTTTGTTTTCCTACCAGAAGTGCACACGATAGCCGATAATGGATAAAAAGTTAATTTTACCTAAAATACAGTATACATTTCCAAAAATTCCAACTCTGTAAAATTTGCATACTAAAAGCGAGGAGGTTTCGCTAGTTCACTTATTAGTCAGTTGCTTAGTGTCAATAGTCATTCAACTGAAATCTATTATTTGAAATACCTAAATGTTTAAAAACTTTACACATTTAGTCGTCCTATATTGAAGCCCTATTCAGTAGAACTCGGTCGCTAGGAGCTAGAAGCATTTAAAGCACTAAAGTAAATCGAATAGTTTGAAAAAAAAAAGCAATTTTATATCGCCGTCAATGTGTTCTGAAGTCTCTGTATGTCCTCGTTAAAATATTCCAGTTATGTATAATTAAAACATACGCGTTTGCTTCGTTATTACGACGTCGTTACGTAATACTTATATTATAATTATTGCTTATTTGCTATGGCCGCGTGACATACTGTTGAAAATTTCACACATCTTGAACTGAAAAATGTTGTACAATGTTATTGGTACAAAAATTGCACACTCATGCTGCAGTTTAGCCTACTTAACTTCATAACCCTGTCCAAAGATCAGAAAAAATGGAAAACAAATAACAACGACATTTGGTTTAGATCTAATGTTACTAAGTTAAATTAAATTGCAGTAGAGCGTCGATTATCCGAACTAATTGGCGGATATTGAAAATCGATGTTTTTTATCGATAATTGGATTGTATTCATTCAGACGAACATCTTTATCCACAAAGAAATGTGCATGTGAATAAATTTACTTACATAATTATATTTTTAATGACAAATAGTTATAAATCATAGTCTTTCAACAAAATATACAACTCACAAATGTTTCTTTAAAAAAATCATCTATTGGTCTATTAAATAGAGTTAGGCGGCCCGGTTGATCGACGCTGTACTGTATAGGAGTATTTAGTGTTAGGTCGTTCAGAAGGCGTGCGCGTGTCTACATACGCCGCAGCCGAGGGCGAACTCTTCCCCAGTGGGGGGATGCTGCACGTGCAGGGGACACTCATCGGACGAGCCGGGCAGCTGCTCGCCTTTGGGACCTGGAAAGTATGTTTTATGAATAATGGTGTCACGTTTGCAATAGCACCTACTATTAATATCATTAATCTTACTTGTTTTTTTTTTATTTCTAAATTTTCCAGTATTAACTATTGTTAAAACTACTATTTATGATTATTTACTTTCTATTTTTATTATGATTTTGTGAACAATAAATGTAAACTATAAAATTATATATTAATATACAAGCAAGTAAAACTTTTTTTAACCATAGGTATATTAATAAATAGATTTTAATATTTTATTTACAAATTTACTTTAAACATATAAGTACTTAATACGTGCAGAACAGTTCCCTTAAACAAACAATATAGATAGAAAGCAAGTACAAGTACAAATCAAATACAACAGTGCTAATAACATACGTACCAGCAGGACATTGTGGTAATAGATGTCTCGGTATATTAGTGACTCGTTGGAAATCGTCGTGGCATGCGTTACAGAAGTGGGAAGTGCCAAAACAGAAAAATACCGCTACCTGTTAATTGAAACCACATTGTTTTATTTTTAAGTTTACTTTTAGTAAAAACTCTAAATCTTACATAGCAGATGTATTAAACGTTCTATTTTGCATGCATTGTAGAATAAACATGAACAACAGTGCTTCATAAGGCAATAAGAAAAAATATTTCAATAGAAAAATTAAAAAAGGTTCTAATAGGAGACTTAATCTATGCATAATGCAGATGTAATATAAATGCACAAATAGATTTTCAAGATATATGTTGTGACCAAGAGGATGGACATGATGGTTTTTAATTGATGAATGAATCCAAATCATTATTTCTATACATATAATAAAATTGTAACTGATCGCTGTCTGTACATGGAAGATAAATGAGAAAAATCTATTATTCGGCCACGTATCAATGTAATAGAACCCAAAATAATAAATTTTAAAATGTTTGTTACAGACAAACATTTTAAAATTTATTATTTTGGGTTCACGTTTATACACGCTAACCTCAGAAACGGTTTAACCGATTTAAATGCCGTTTTCGCTATTATAATTGGCTAATCGGCTGCAACTTTAGTTTTTAATGTATAGATATTGTCTTTAAAATTATGAAGATATTTAAAAGAAAAGTAATTCAGATTATTAAATAAGTATTAGTGTAGATCAAGAGGGCAAAACCGATAGCCGCGAGTGGGTCGCTAGTTAGTTTAGTATATTTGAAGACATTAGAGGATGAAGGTAAGTTTAATATTATTTCAATTTTCGATTCGAAAAAAATATTTATGTTCAGTTTATTTTTGACATACTACTAAATATACATATATTGTTTCATTTAATTTTTTTTCTATTATAAATAAAATATTTAACTGTTTTCGCGGATTTTTTTTAAAATGTTGACGCTAAGCTTTAAGCATATTTTTCAACTTCTCTTAAATCTTGCCACATATTTCCCACGCGTGTCCTCATATAAGCATTAAATCATCATTAATCCCTGCAGTGATGGTAGCACTGTACGGACCTATATATCAGGGATGTTATGGAGCTCCGTAAACCTAACAAAATCTATAGAATATTCAAAATAAAAAAACGATTACTTATAAATTAACCGCAAACTTAACAGAATCCGATATAATTTTTGTGAATAGTTTTGGAAATGTTAGGCAGAGTCTAAACTAAATGAATTGTTTTTGTTTTTCCTGGCTGAACCGGCATCGAATTATCGAAAGAATTCAACACTAACAACCACTCGGAACTCAGTTCTCCCGAGACAAACCAAGAAGAAACTTAACAGTTGCTCTTATCAATGTCAATGTTAAAATTTTATTATTACATATACAGCTATCCTGCATCAGTTATTAGTATAACAGATTTTACTTATTAATATTGTTTTTAAAGTTATTTTATATAACGCTAACTTGGCGTCCGTAACATCCCTGCTACATGTAGGTAATTGCGTACGCTCGTAGATGTGTATGGGGTGTATCTGTTTATGGATCTAAAGGTGACACTAACAGAGCAGCAGTAACGGCACTTGTACTCGAGGAAGTCAGCGCCGTGCTTGGGGCAGGTGCGCGCGCCGGCGACGTCGCTGCACGCGCCGCACACCAGCTCCGCGGGCTCCCACCAGCCGCTGCTCTCGGCCTCGCAGCGCGCGAGACCACCGAAGTACGCCTGGTGTCATATATAAAATGTTACATTTAAATTGTTAACATTATAAGATTTTTGTAATAATAACCTATAAGGAATTTAAGCCTATATATTTTGTGTGTTCACGTTCTTGTAATAATAAATGAAAATATTATGAATATTCATTCGGCGGAAAGTGGGTAACGGAGTGTGACGTAACGTGATCACTGTTGTCAATTTAACGTAACGTCATGCCCATAACCAGAGGACGATCAAGAGGCCTCTAACAACACTTTATTTGTCTAATTATGATACCTAACTTAGAAGTTATGAGGGAACAGATTAACATCCATACCCACATACGTACATACAGGTCATAACCAAAACCCGCCTTTTTACTTCGCCGTAGTCAGGTAAAAAAGAAAACATTAACCTTGCCGCACTTGTGGCAGACGTAGTATGCGTAACGTTCCATAGCGAATGTAGCGGGGTCTTCCTGGGCGCGACCCTGCGACCCGCTCGCCGCCACGCCCTCGTACTCGAGTCGCATTAGAGCCTTACGAGACACTTCTTCACGTAGGCGACGGATCGGAGCCAGAAGCTCCTCTAGAGTCCAGTGCGATATGTCTTCCTGTATATATATATTTTCATTTATATATGTACCACAAAAGAAAGTAAGTACAGCAAACACCTAATAAAAGAGAGAATGTGTACAACGAATAACTTATCTCTAATAGAGATCTGTACCAGAAGCAATTGAATGTAGATGTTAAGAGAAACGATTAGATTTTAATTGAGGTTTAGAAAATGTCTTATCTAAAGACTTTATCTATTTTATCTTTATCTATGACAAAAAAAATATCAAATTCAATTTCATTAATTAAAGTCGCACTACAATAAAAAATACTAATAAATCAAAAATAGTAGCTTATTTGTATATTGTTTAATAAAAATGATGATATGAAAATCCATTGTTACTTAAATTTACTTATAACCTTACAATAATAATAATATATTTACCTTACAAATTGGACATTGAGAAAAGGAGAAAGTGATGCGCGGTCCCACCCACTTGTTAGCCAATACTTTCTTACAACAGTGTAAATGGAAAACATGTCCGCAGCCAAGCTAGAATGATAAAAAATATTTTGTGAAAAACAATATATACAAAAAAAAACATTTAAAACAAACTGTATATGACAATTTCACTAAAAATCGTTTTACGGATCCAACCCAACCAACTATATAATTTAGTGTCAAGGCTCTCTGTTCTAAACTTTATCATAATAAAAATCTAACATATTTTTATTAAATTAAAAAAGTCCCAATATTATGATCAGTTATCCTGAAACAACAGTTAAATTTTTGTGATTCATGATTTTATTCAATATGGAATAAAATTACTTCCACTTCGGTCTTACCTCCAAGTCCACTCCAAGTAAAGAGGAGGCTCTAAACTCGACCGTGTTAGTTTATTTTTTGAATTGAACAAATGTTAACGACTTTTGCTTTGTTTGGTATATCAGATTTCAGAAGTCCTATATAAGTATAATGAAAATTTATTTTCGAGAACAGATTCAATAAAAAAATAATATATACACAGATTTTGTTTTGAATAATAGACTAAATATCAAACAAAGTCAGACGGGACCGATTTTCTAAGAAAATATATTATCTTATATACATATTTATGTCGAGGAGTGGACAATGGCACAGTTGACAGTAGAAGTGAACCTACTCTCTCTACTGATGAACATTATTTAAACAGGCTCATAATAATTTATCGTGATGTACCGTGTTTGTACATATAAAAAACTATGAAAAATATCATATTAGTCAATACAAGTAATTTTGGTCATATATTTTTTTTTTAAATGTGATTATCTCCTTACACTCTCAACACCACTGGATCAATTTGGTTTAAATGTTGTGTTTATATATGTTGATGGGTTCTTGGATGATTTAAAATATAATTGGACCTGATATGTGGTACTCCAGTCCAAGCTATAAGAAATTAGGAAATAAATGAAATGATATAAAATATCATATTTAATGTGACGTTTCATGTTCTGGTGCCACTCCTTCAGCTGGATCCAGTATTTCGCATATATAATGAAATCTTAATTTGTAATCTAATCATAGTAAATATAACGTAAAACAATAATAACCTGTATAGCGGGTGCAGCCTGCAATGGATCAGTAAAGCAAATCATGCACATGTCGTCGGCATCTTGCCGCAGGGACTCGGTGCCGGCGCATCCGAATAGGCACGGCAGGCACGTCCGCTCGCCGCGCACACCGCCGCACGAGTGGCTGCACGGCAACACGCGGCTGCATGCCTCGCGACCGTGCTCCTACAATTTAATAGTCGAATTGATTTCTTAATTAAATAAAGATTTTTTTTTATAATCTATAAAATGTTCTTAATCATAACCCCTTGCCGTTAAGACTTAATTTCTTTTTTCAAAGTTTATCTTTCGGAGATTTGTGTTAGTGATAAGACGGCCTTTTCACATTGTATTTATTTTAGAAACTTTCGTATTTTCCACTGGATTAGCTAAGTGTGCCATAAAATATGTCTATCTTCTACCTTTTGTACACGTGACTAAGTAAGTTGTAGAAAATTAGTGACAATAATAAAAACAAAACGGTAATAATAATTACAATATCAAGAATTACCTGACATTGGTGATCAGCACAGACGTTACCGATAGCCAAAAGACCCGAGTTGCCTCTAGCACCGCAAAATCGACATGTCCCAGCCAGGCCCACCGTTCCCTCCGTCTCAGCGGGCAGGTTATTCCCGCCCTCCAGGCCACGAAACTCCATTAACGCCTTCAAAGTGCGCCGATCCACGAGGAGGAGTAGCCAATGCAACTTAGCGCGACCGCAGCCCTCGTGGATATCTATACGGATAGCACTCTCCTCTTCTTTGCATATCTGTCAAAACAAAAATCACAATATTACAAGGATATTTTAATCGTTAAGTTACATAAAAAATCAGTATTGTGAATCTTACTAGAAGCTACTACCGGCTCGCAAACGAGTTTTTCGGAAAGTGTCGACAATATAATAGGTTTTTAATTTTATCCTAAATATCTATTAACTGTATAGCAAATCAATTAATAAATGACAATTTTTAACAATGATACTTTTTTTATAATTTAGGTTTGAAAATATAAGTTATCATCGGTATTATTTATACCATATTTCTCATATTTATTTCAATTAAACTCAAAATTACAAAGTCCTTAGAAATATAGTGTAGGCTATTTTACGAATTTCGGTTTAAAGGTATTTATTATAATTTTCATCAACATGAGAAAGAAATTAAATTACATTATGTAATATAAACATTCATTAGTGAACAAGGAGTAAGTAAATATAAAAAGTATATGTAAATAAAATAAAATAATCATTTACTCCATAACTTTACGATTTGTAACATTAAGCTTTCCATGTTCAATAATATATAATTTAGTACATAGTATTATTATTCAGTAACTTTTTTCACTTACTTGTCGCTGATGATTCCTAGCGGCCCTATTGAGATGCAGGAAACGGTCGCACTCGGCGCACAGCGGGCCGCAGGAGCGGCACTCTATGACGGCGACCGTTGAGCCGTCGTCGTGGTTGGTGCAGTGCGGGCGCGCCTCCGCCGCTGAGTCGCGCGCCCGGGACTCCCGCCCTTCACTGGACCCGTTCATTCTGAATATAATGACGACGAATATTAAAGCTACTAGCGGCCGAAATTATTAGAGGCTGTCATGACACATCGGGAAGTCTGATTGTAAACGCGATGGTTGTGGGTTCGATTCCCACTCGAGGTAATGAATTATTTTTTGTTACCACGCTTGGTACCACATTTTGGTAACAAGACAGACACCCAACACTGAATATCTCGAAAATTGAGTGGAAAGTGGGTAACAAACTGTCTTGACAGTAGACTCTCCATGCCTATCGAGCTTTATGCGGGATACAAAGTTAAAAAATATTAGAGCAAAATGATAAACTAACAGAGTTTTAGCTTATCATCTGCATGAAAGAAGATGAAGACGAAGAAGAAGAATCTATTTGGATGGTGATTTTTTTATTTTTTTCAAATTGTACAACTGAATAATTTTATTTAAAAAAATATTATATGGAACTTACTTCAAAATATATAGTTACATTTTTTGTTGTATCTACAGTTAGTATTCTATCATTGTAATAGGTCGGGGCAAAAGTATTTTCTTTTTTTGAATGTATTATTAGTCAAATTCTACTAAATTTTACTAAATCAAACCTCTTTGGCTTACAGGTTGAACAGTTGGTTACGGGTAATGAAACATGGGTGACTTACAATAAGATTGTACGAAAAAGATCATGGTTGAAGCTTCACAGGCCGTGCCAGACCCGGGTTCGGAACAAAATGGTGCTAAGATTATGGTGGGATTGGAAAGGAATCGTCTATCACTATGAGCTTTTGCCACCGGATAAAATTATCGATGCTGACCTCTACTGTCAGCAACTGATGAGGTTAAAAAAAGCTATCGAGTAAAACCGGCCGGAGCTGGGAAATAGGTAGGGAGTGGTATTCCACCATAACAACGCTAGACCGCACTCATCTATAGCCACGCAGGAAAAATTGGGAGAACATGGCTGGGATGTGTTCATACATACTCTGTATAGCCCTGACCTTGCTCCATAAGATTTTTACCTGTTTCGGTCATTGCAGAACTTTTTAGAAAGCGTAAAGCTAACCTCAAAAGAACATTGTGAACACTACCCGTCATATTTTTTTAATCAAATATCTCAAAATTTCTACAGGAATGGGATCATGACACTACCCATAAGACGATAACAAGACATCAATCAAACGGCACATACATATTACAAATAAATAAAAAATATATTTTCCTTTGTATGAAAAATACGAAAACTCTTTTGCCCCGACCTTAAATTTTCGACAGAGAACTGAGTCTTTTCAGAATTCTATTTACACAAATTATTTTTATTCTTATTTATTAGTATTATAGTATACAATAGAAACAAATAAATAAATCATACAAATCCATATGATGATGATCGCAGACACACAGCGAGGCCAGAGCGAGCCACACGACGGGCGACGAGATGCACCGCGCTGGGCGCCGCTCCGACTCCTCCACCTGCGCGACCGCGCGCACGTACTGCACCAGCGCCGTCCGCGTCTCCTGGCCCCACGGCTCTGATACTTTATCCTGTATAAATGTCTCTATCTGTTTCTGTGTTCCGCGACTTAACAAAAATGGGGAACGGAGTGCATTAACACTAAGTTCCCTGTACCTACAGTGCTACATGTGTGATACTTAAGTTAATTTACCGAAAATATATTTAACCATTTCCCCTTATAGATAACGTTTTAGTAACTCGCAAATATGAACACAATATTATTAATTAATTATACACTTTATTGAGTAAAAAATGAATTCTTAAAGGTGCAAAAACTTAATATAAACATTGTTACTTACTTCAGCCATATCAGTAAGTAGTTTAGCCACGAGGTGAGCATGTTTCTTGGTAGTGTCTCCTCTCATGAACCAGGCGGCTGGGGGTGCGGGTGTCACACTAGAGCCAAGGGTCACTGTGCCGGGATTGCCTGAACCACCACCTTTCACTTTTACCTGAACTGTTATAGCTTTCCCCACATAACACACTAGGTGATCTAATAAAGTCACACTGAAAAGGAAAAAAATAAATTAAATACTACGTGACGACAAGTGAATTAGGTTGATATTAAAAAGTTTTATTATTATTTATTTTAAACAATTTATTTATCACTTAGTTTTTTTATTAAAAAGTTTTTATTTGGGGAAAAACCATTAAATAAATAAATTTATAAAAAAACATATCCGCGTCAAGTAGGGAACCTTCTAGGGTTTTTTCTTTTAATAATTCTCTTAACAAAAAAATTTTTCACCTTTATTTGGATAAATATTGAAATACTAAAACATATATTATATACAAGAACGTACATAGTTGTAACATCACCAGCGTAGTTTAAAGCTGCCAGAATTTTCTGCGGTGGTACTTCAGCGATCATTCGTCGTAGTAAAGATATGACCTATAAAAGACATTATTATTACTTGTTACGTAATATTTAAACAAATTATAAACAAACTTTGACAAATTCATTATCATCCTAACAAACTGATAATAAGAATAGTATCTTTGTGTACAGACACACAAATATTAAAAGCAAATTAATAGTTATATATGTTAAATAACGTGTCAAATAAAAAGTACTAGTATTGACTGAAATGATATTTCACATATCATTTGGTGGGTAGTCGACTGTCGGTACTTGAAAATAGATTATTGTGAGACGGTATAAACGTGCGTCAATAGTGCGAGTAGGTTGCCGAGAGCAATGGGCGCTTACGTTCCTTAAATATATATATGAATTGTTTTAGTAAGTATTAATAATTACCTGTCTCTGCACGCGTTCGCTGCCCGTGTGCAACAAGGCCAGCAGGTCGGCCAGCAGTTCAGTGCGCTGGGCGAGGTGAGCGCGACCAACAGCACTCCCACTTAACGCCAACAGCTAAACAGTACAAAGATCATAATATTTCTTCTACTTTAGCTGTCAATACACTCTACTCTCCGCCTTCCACTCGAATTCGGAATATTACGTGATGGATGGTGAAACTGAAGCTCGCATTTAGTCTTTCGACAAAAGGGAAATAAAAACAATTCGTATCCCCAAATCGCATCTACTTGTTAACACTCAAAAGAATAGAGCTTCTTTAGATCGCGTTCTGTGTGTCGCGTTTACAGTCGCACCCTTTTGTTCCTGCACCACGACGACCTCTATTAATTACAATATTTGATTTTTAAAATGAAAAATATTCAGAAAAAAAAATTGAAAATTATTTTATCTATAAGCCTAATTAAAAATGATTGTTGAATTATCTTTTACATCCAGAGAATATACATACATCAGAGAGATTAGATATTTCAAAATCCCATTTTTAATAACAGGATCTGAAATTGTATTAGACTTAACAAATAACTTTACCTTAAAAATGTGTAAAGGAGAATGAAACTTTTGGGCCGTCACGTAAAGAATTGAGATGTGATCTAAAAAATTACAATTTTTTTTTATTTTTAGCAAATAATTAATTAATTGACATTCTGGAAGTGGAGAAAAATGAAAAAAAATAAGATTTTGATCCTTAATCGATTAAAATCAATCATATTTTAAATCATAGATGTGACAGCTGATTGACAATCACACCTTGTCTAATGATTTTTTGCATTTTTGCTTCTGTTTGTCATCGCAAAATCAGGCCATTAAATAAAAAACATAAAAGAAAACATTTGCTTCTGTCATTACGTTCGTGTCATAACGCATCGACATTTTGAATGTTTTCCCGTTTGTTTGATATTTTCAACGACTACTGTTTTGTTTTTCTCGGATTTTGACTCTACCTACTTTGTACGACCCTCGCTTCCTCACTGGACTCTGAAATCTTTTGGATCTTACGACCGCCACGCTATGGATATGAATCGCTGTGTGAATTGTGGGATAGCCAATGGACACTGCAATACCCTAGTTCGACGACCTTTAGACGATGAAAACCACCACAACCTGGTTACTTAGAGGTGTGATATAATCCCGACATATAAGCAGGAAAATATATTTCCGTTACATTTTAGTTGACAGCTTTCGTAGAGGAAGGGAAGCTATTGCTATGAAATACTACAATTGTATTGTGACGAGAAGTGGAAGACGAATGGTAGGCTGCTGTGCTCATGTTATGAGTATTATATATATAAGGTACTATACCTTAGTTGGGCTAGATACCAAAATAATTTAGTTCCACCTGCACTCTTCTTAGATGACATTTTAATAATAGATAATAGAAGAAGAATAAAATATTTATTAAAGTGTGTTTTATTTATAAATAATAAACATTAATGCTTAAACAACTCAGTAATCACATATTTTATAGAAGTTGATATTCAAGAAATTGGTCTGCGAACTTAACCTCACTTTTATCACATCTCTAATAACTCAGCTCTCAGATTGCCAAAATTTATATAGATTTCAGGGAGGGAATGATGTACCTAAATCTATTAAATCATACCATTTTCATATCTTTACATTCTGGGCCCAAAAATGTATGGAATAGTTTCAGTCTCCTTTTTGTACTAATGTCAACTTATTTCAGTTAATCAATACTACATATTAAAAGTAATATTATTTGTACAAGTTTATAAATAATATTTTTTATAGCTTCATACTTTATCCCTCATATCCGGTATGTCCAAATTCAACGCTTTGCATATTGAGTGATGCTACTCAACACTGCGCCTTGTCTTTTAACCAGAAGGACAAAAATAAAATAATTAATTACCTCAAGTAACAGAACCCACAACGTTTACATTTAGACACTGTGTCGCTGCGCCACGACGGCCTCATAAAACACAAAATAAACAATCATCATACCAAAGATAGCATCTCAAAACAATAGTTATCCTGTTGGTGGTGTACCAGCGCGGTGGGCGGGTCGTCGTCCGCTCGCTCTACCGCCTCCGCGCACAGCAACGCCGTCTCCCAGTCGTCGCGCACGCGCGCCGCCTCGCAGCCTATCGCACACACTATGTGCGACATTACCTAAACAAACAAACAATCTTTCCTTTAAATGTCCGATTAGTCTGCCATCTCTATTTTATTTTTTACTGTGACAAACAGTCCTACAATGGGTATAAAAAGGCTATATTACTTATTTTTTACTACATTTTACGACATATTTAATGCATGTGAGAGACATGGGTGTCAAATCATCCCATTATTTATACTCACAATGTTTGTTCATTAAAAATAAACCGTAATCTTGGGCGTTTCACCATCTTATATTTAAAATGAAATAACACTAACGCTTTTCACATATAATCATTCAAAATAAACTTGTGTACAAAATTTCAGTTCAATCAGCTGCTTATGCTATATGCTTCAAACTTACGTTGCAAGCTTCCTCGACAAAAGTTTCAAATAATGTTTTAGGATGCCTCTGTAGATTTTTTCTAATAGTTTTAGTTGTAATTTATGTCTTTCTAATATAATTTATATAAATCACCTTTATTAATAACTGAGTGACCGACAGACTGTTAACAGCTGAAACTACTACACATAGAAAGTTGGAAAAAAAAGCATTAAGAGACCTTCTAGAATGTAAGGAAGCGATACGAGTGGATTTCTCCAAAATTCTTATGGGAATAGGCAAAACCACAATATTGATAAATATAGTAAACACCAACCTGACGCTGTAACGATGTAAGTTTGTGTCCCGCAAAGAGGATACCAACAACATGTTCACGCAAGTCGCTGTCGTCCCCCGCCGCTTCTTCGGCGGCAACGCCTTCTCCTGATTCACTACTACTATGCTCCCACTCAAGCAGTTTACCGAAAACCTAAAAAGTCAGATATGTCATTATTTATTGTCTCACCGTCCAATGTAAAAGCATTAGCAAATTTTTTTAAATCATTTGATGCCAAAAATAAAACAATATTTCCCAAATTCAAGATGGAGACGACCTAAATCAAATGTTTGTATTAGCAGAATTAGTTGCGATCATATATTATCCTAAGCTATACGTGAATATGATGATTTGTAAAATTTGCGCGTGGTATATTCATTGACACTAAATATATCTAGCATATGTATGTCTTCACGATATTAGAACGTCTATAATCAAGAAGTCATGAACAATTGTTATAATTGGTGTTAAGGTTAATTATTGTTTCGATTATTACGAATGGTGCTACAGAAACATCTATTAACATTCTGTTTATTAAAAGTCAGAAATATCCAAGTTATATGAATATATAAATAAACTAAGTAAGTATAAATAATATAAATAAACTAAGTAAGTATAATACTTATTATAATATTAAAGGGTTCTTAAAATAAGCAATGTCCCCCTTTTTCGTTAGGGCCGAGAGAAGTTAATTAATTGAAATTGAAGTACAATGACAAACTAGAATCTTGCGTAGGTGCTAGTAAGGCCAATTTGATGTAAGCTAGGTCATTCATAAATTACACTAAAGATCGCGTAAAGTAAAAAACCAGTTAAAACTACCAGTTTGAGGTCAGTCGTGGAGCAGGGGCACAAAGTGTGACTGTAATATCGATCGGTTGTGGCTTCGATCTCCACTCGAGAAAATGAAATATTTATTTATATTTTCATTTCTTCGCTCTGTTGTCGAGGTAATAGTGCAGCGTCCGCTACTCAACACGCAATACCTCCAGAACTCGGCGGAAAGTGGGAAATAGAGTGTGCGAGACACAACGTGAAGCTGATTTTTTTTTTTAATTTACTACTGCCTTAGAATAAAAAAGTACCTGGTATGATATATATTGAAGATTCTTTTTCCATTTTCACATTTTATTTCATGTACAAGGGAGAACAGAGACAAACTAGAGTTACATCCCGTTTTCCAATTTCTGTTTGAGTTTGAGTACACATTGAGTGATAGTGGAACCTAAGATGTTGTTTTATCTCAACAAAGTTAAAATAAAATAAATCAATAAATCAGCTTCACGCTATATCTTGCACACAATAGAGTAGGCAGATGGAACCTAGTGTTAAGACACTCCTTTCCCCTACTTTCTACCGAATTCTGCATGCATTGCGTGTAGAGTGGCGGAACTCAACGCTTTTCAATTTTTATTGTTGACACGTAATTTACCTGTTGTGTTAGCAATCGGAATACCCTCAAGGTATCCCGTTCTGTAAGCGAGTGTAGGGGATGGTGGGGGTTAAGGGCGGGCGTGCGGGCAGGTGCGCCGAGCACCCGTATCTGTCGCACGCGTACGGCCGGCTCGGGTCCGCGTAGCTCGCAGCGCACCCGCAATGACGAACTAGATGATCCTGTAATTTAGTAATTATAAAAAATATTATTAAATCTCTTCTTTGTAAAAGCAAAAATAAAAGTTAAAATAAAGTGAAAAGTTAAAGTACAAAAGGCAGGCTTAACACAACAGAAGATTGTATATTGGTTTAGTCTTAACTTAGTTATTGCATAGAAGATCACTTATAATAATAAGCCCACGCTTGCACTATTTTGTTAAGCTGTGTAATTGGCAATATTTTCTTTGTGCATTAAAGTTTATAATTTGACATTATTTACTACATCAATATTAAAATAATAAAATATTTTTCTATTAATTAAGAAATAGAAGATTAGGTATACATCAAAGAAAAAACTTACTTGGTAGCGTATAGCAAATCCAAGTGGCTGCTTTTGGATCTACTTCAATATCTTGCATGTGAGACATTTCACTAGTTCCACCGCTATGCAAGAACGACATCAAGAGCGTTTTATTCTGAAATAACATAAATTGTAAAAATTTTCTGCTTACATGTCGTAAATGGCAAACACGGGTTTTCAATTTGCACTAACCATAGTGTCTCTTGTGTTGTCAACGTGTACACATACTATATGAGGTTTGTCTTGATGTGTGGGACGTGAGTAAGACAATTGGATCCACTTAGCGCGGTTACGGTCTTCGTCACCTGACTCCCAGAATGTTTCAGTGCTGCCGTCTGTCAAAGCTCCAGCCATTCCAGTACGAGAAGACACAGTGATTTCACACCAACCGGTCACGTCAGGACAAGTATATATGAAGTTAGGCTGTGGAAAAAAGACAAAAAGTCAACCGCAAAGTGTCTGAGATTCTTTAGTTAGTATGTTTGACAATTTATAGTATAAAATATTAAATAATATTTTTGGTATATATTGTTAAATAATATTTGCTTTTGTTGTGGTGATTAAATAAAATAGAAGTTTTTCTTAATATATAAACACAAACAGAATTTCATTATTGCATGAATAATTTTTGTACCTAATAAACTGTCGAACAGAAATTTACAATACATTTTTTAAAATACATATATAACAAACATCAGTATTAACAGACTATCTAAAGATTAGTTAATATTTTTTAACCTGAATATTTATAAGGGGACATATATCAATATTTTTTAATACCTTAGAAGCATAGCTTTGATAGCTCTCATGAAGAGCCCCAACCATTCCTTCTTCGTAAGCATTGTCCTCGGTGTGAGACAAAATTTTGCTGATTACGCTAAAAACTTGCGATCTATTCCAGGCAGCGTTAACAGTGTACAAAATATAAATACAAGAATTGCAGAAACTAGAAGTAACAATTTTGTTTACAACCTGCAGACGCTTTTTCTTGCAGAGCGTAGAAAACCTAGTGTCAATATACTCCGCTCTTCCATTTCTGCTCCAATTGAAAACACTGGTGAGTGCCGGAACGACGTGATTTTATATTTATATTAACGAGCAAAGAAATAAAAATAATTTAAATGTAACCATTTCTAAGACAGACGTGCCTCTGTAACAAGATGGACGATATTAAGAAAACATAATTTAATATGTATGAGAATATTACTAACCGATGCAAGAACGCTCTATCGTGCTGCGAGTAGTGCAGCGCCCAGCAGCGCACCGCTTGCAGAGCTGCAGCGCTTGCGGGAGGCAGTGAGGGCGCCAATGCACTAACTGAACCAAGGAAGGCATGAAAAGCCGCGCGCGACCCCCTGGCCGCCCTCCCTCCAGGACATATGGCGGCGGCTGATGCTGTGGGAACCGCGTATCGACTCCAATCGTTGGCCACGTTCTGTTTGTTTGTTAATATGTTAAAAAAAATATTATTGATTACAGACCGTCTACTCTAAACCAAACTTAAGAAATAAGTGTAATTAACTCGCCATTTGTCACTTAGTAAATGTCTCAGCAAAAAAATATATGACAATTAAACAATACAATTTTAAATCACCTTCGAAAAAGAAACGAGTTTGCCTCAAATCAACATAGACGATATGGATTTGTTTGTTCTTAGAAGAACTGTTATGTCATTTCATCAACCTTTCAATGGGACGCCAAAATAAAAAAATATGCAAATTTTACCCGAAAAATCTGACTTTGACGCTGAAAACTTCCCGTTAATTGTTAATTTAATTTTTTTTTACAGTAGATGGTTTCTAATCAAAAATTCCTTCAATGAAGAATGTTTTTAGTTACATACAATATAATATACATACAAAAAGATGATATTTTTGGTCCTATGAACAAAATGAATAAAAAAGTTTTAAATTGTATAATTTTTAATATATAAAGAGTGTATAAAGAGTGTTTGTTATATGTATTAAGAGTCCTAGGCACTGGCGGTGAAATTGAACGTTGTTTAATAAGTTTATTATATATAATAGGTAATTGCGTAAAATAGAACGTGAGATAACCCTTTCACATTCTGGTATGTTTTTTGAGAATGAAAGTGGCAGATCGGTAACGCTTAGTATTATTTTTGTAGGTTTTTACGTTATTGGTATCTATTCGTAACTGCGTCACACGTATGGATAAAAATAGTGAAATAAAAAAAATCCTACGCCTAACGATGATGATGATGATGTTGACGAATCTTGATAAATTTTTTAGGTATGGGTTTGAAATATTTCACTCTATATGCTGTAAAAGGAGCGGGGACACTACCACCCTATATATAGTCTTATAGTTTGTTGGCATTTTCTGTTCAAAGTTATGTATATTTAAAAGATAATTATACGGTTCACTTAGTATAAAATGTTTTTGTTTATAAAGTACTTTAAATACCTCTTTGTTGTCTTCAAACGAGAGTGGAGGGGGCACTATGCGAGCGAATTTGTCGATTGCGTTACAAAACCACCACATGACATCATGTACACTTGTCGGTTGCGTTGTCGAGCGGAGAAGCCAATTCAACGCCTGGGTAACATGTAAAAATATATAAACAAAAATATAATTTCAAATAAAAATTGAACGCTCTTAAGCAATAAGGATTTTTCTCTTTATTCTTTCTATTCATTTTTTTGCTCTTACTTCCATGAGTACTTACTTCAAAGGCATATTGTCTGATAGTGTTAATTCGAACGGCGGCATCCATTTTCTGCCTGCACGACGGTAGTTCTCTTTTTGCAAGTATGAATGTTAAGACTGGACTTCGCATAATTGTCTCAGGATCAACATGAGGCGATTGGAAAGCAGACACTGCGCAACCCTCGCTAGCCCATTCACCTCCACCCACTAACTTTTGCAAGGCCGCGCTAGGTTGAGCCAATAACGATGATCCTGCACCTACGGTTGAAGGAGTAATAAGTAATCCATATACTATTTATTGTTTGTAGAAATGGCAGAAACATGTTGTAAACAACTATGTTTTACAAAACATCTAATATTAATACAAATATTCCTCTATATGGAACTTGAATTCCAAATAATCGCATTTAGTTGGATACATTACGTCTTTCAACCTAACTTAAATAAAGTGTGCCATTCACTACAAATAAGTTAAACAGTTATTTGTTCCAGAAGAATAAACATTCATAAGTGTATGTAACATAATTGCTTTATCACCTGAAAGTGTGTCTTGTGTATCTGGTTCTATATTAACCAAGGGTGGTCTAGCCGCGTGCGCCAAGTCCCTGCCCCCCGCCTGTCCCATCGACACCGAGCGGGGCACTCTCGACATCTGCGCCCCGGGCGCGTTTGATGTTGCCGGCTTTTCTTCCTATATTATATTAATTGATGCAGTGGGTTTATGTGTAGTAAACTATAAGCATCAGCTACAGCATTACACGCCGCGTTCACGCCTGGCCGATCCCAACGTCCGAGGGGCGTGTAATGGTCAGTACTTAGCGTGTACGCGATAGACGACAGAGCCATCTAGTTATCATATCATACACTTCAGTTATTATCACTACTGAGATTCAAAGAATTTTTGTTAGTATTAAGTTTTTCAGTCGTTTTGTTTTTCATAGCAATGTCAATAGGAGGACACTAATGTTAGAAAATTTCGATCTTTGCGTGTTAAATGTAAGAACTCAACGAACTCCAAAGTGGAGAAATTGAAATAATTTAAATAGAACCGAATAAGGATGCAACTCACAACCATTGCATTTACAGTCACATGTTGTTATACTGAGCCACGATGGCCTCAAATAAATAACTATGAAATTATAATTCTTACTTTCTATCTCTCATATTAAATATATAGAGACCGTCACTACTAGCAAAAAGTCGAACTGAAAATGTAACAGTTGTAGGTTTGATTGTCATTCGGGGTTGGATTATTTTCATTTCCTCGCTGTGGTAACAACAGAAACACGCCTTTGATATCCAATGCTAAACAATACGAGAGTGTTAAACTCTATTCTTACTAAGTTTCCTCTATTTCAATTCTGTATATAGCATTCCATGTATCAAATCCATTAAAGAGCTATTTTTTCTATAAAATAACATAATAAGACCACTTACAATAGTCGTAGGCATCGGTCGACCTAGCGAGTGATACCTCGCTGTGTCGGACACGGGCGCATTTGACTTTGGTGCCGCTCCCAACGCCGGCAGGCACTGGAACGGCGGCGCTGGCTGCCACACGCTGCCGGGCGGAGTGGGAGGACTACGACTGCCCAGCTCCCGCCAACCGGACGAACTTGACGCTTCTGATGGCACATGCCAAATAAAATACCCATAACAGGCCTGAATAAGTTTATAAATCGACTTAAACATATTTTTTTAGATTATAATTAATCTTTATAAATAATTAAAAAATCACAGGTTAAATTTACGCAACAAAATGTACTTATTGATGTAATAACTTATTAAATTAAATCTCTTATTTATAAATAAGATATTTAATTTAATATGTATGCTAGTCGACCTATCAACCTATTCACGCTTGGTTAGTGCCATCCAGTAGACGCGCCCCACTATTTTTTTTTAAATCGACGCCGGCGTCATTTATCACATATAAGTTGCTCTACTTACATATATATTTTTCAAAATGTCCAGGTAATCAATAAAATAGCATAATAGCACTTAAAAGCCATGTACTTAATTTAATCATATATATTAAATTATAATTACATTATTCTATATTAAGTTTGATAAATATTAATTATTGTGATATCTGGTGTCTTTACATGTAATTATTCCTCTTAATTGTGGTAGCCATTGTAGAATCACAAAATTTCTTTAGTCTGATATAATTTAATAATAACATTTAAATACTTACATCGTACAACTCAAGAATATAACAATACAATTTTTATTATATAAAAATTGTAATAGTAAATTTTACCTATCAACTGTAATGTTTTTTTTTGTTTTAGTCCATTAATAATAGTGGGCGTATACACTTATAGATAGTTATTGCGTAACGACAAGACTACTAGAGAAGATTAGGAGAAAGAATGGGGCGCGTCGAGATAGTTTATTATAAATACTAATATTATGATCTCATTACACATATACAAATATAAAGTTTGAATATTTTTTTCTATAACACATATAATATACATGTTTTATAATTACTTACCCGAGTTAGTCAAAGGCGCCAGGTCCAGTAGGAAAACAGCATTGTCCCTAATGGCATGGTGGTCGAGGTCGTGGGGGGCGCGTTCAGAGCCCGCGGGCCGCTCACCGTCACCGTCGGCCTTGCGCTGCTGCGCTGTCGCCTTTAGCGCCCTCTCCCGGCATTTCTCGCAGAACATGTACCACAGTTGGTACGCTACCAACGTAGCTCGAATTTTCACACCGATAAGGTCTGTTCGGATTGCGAAGTTCGAAGAAAAGGAAAAAAAAAATAAAGAAAAATAAAATAATCATAATAAGGCATGCATAATTAAGCATATTTGAAATTAGGAATCAAATTATATGCAGCATAATTTAAAGCAAATAATAAATGGCATAATGAAAAAATCCAATGAAAAAAATTTTAGTATGAAATCATGTGTACAAAGCGGCATAGTTCTAAATAAAAAGATGTGTGTGAAAGTAAAGTGGTATAATGGTAAATACAAATGCAAAAAAAGATAAAGTAAGATGTGATACGTTGACTGTTTCGGTTACCAAAAGTGAAAATATCATAAACGCTGTGTTACACTTACTACAACTTTACATTAGGAAAAATTCAAGGATATCGTCATCGAGATTGTTATTGATTTGTGTGGTGATAATAAAGCTGTGTACAAATTAGGCGCGACAGCCGCGCGATATGAACGGGGTATAGCGAAACGTTAATAGTCAAACTAGTCCATTCATGTAAACTTTTATTAATTGATTTTCTTATTTCTATTCATGAATGTATGAATTAGCGACATTTTACATTTTTCGTTGTCCATTCTGCGTGTGTGGAGCCAATTGACAACATCGACAGCCATTCACAATACACGGGAGCAGCTACCTGGAGCTCCTTTGATGCGGCCTTCTAAGCTGACAACGCTCGAGTAAATGTTCGGGAGTGTGCCGCGAGTAATTTGTACAAAGCTTAATATGAATGCATTCCCTATTCTAATCTCCCTCTATTCTAATGAGTGATTGAAGAGGTAATGATATCGGTGTGTGAGTGAAGTACCTTGCGCAAGTTGTCCACATTCAGCAGCGGGGTTCTCGGTGTTGAGGGAGTCCGCCTGCTTGTAGTGGCCGGCGCGGTCGTAGCCGCGGTTGGTGAGCGCGTGGCAGCCGCGGTGCGCGTTGCGCATGTGCGCGGCCAGCGGCGGCGGCACCTTGCGACCGCCGCACAGCTCACAACCAACTGTATTGAAATTATTTTTATTTCACGCTGTATCCTACTAATGGCAGGGTAGACAGAGAGTACCACCGATTTTTCGATACATTTAGTGTTAGAGTGGGGGAACTAAACACCGCACTTTCTTACTTGAGCTAGTAAATTAAAATAATATATTCCTTGGAGAGGGAATATAGGCTTTCTAGGTAGCATTTCCTGTCAGAGACTGTCTTACGAAAATTTATTTAATAAATATTGATTATCGATTATTTATTCAATGGCTTTTTAAATTTATACTATATTTTTTTGACTTAATAGTAAATTGGCTTAAATACTTACCTACAAGAGGAGCCCTATTTTCCTTTTTCTTTCGAATAATATTCAATTTAGTATCTTCGTTCTCATTCTTCTCGACGGTATCTTTTCTATTTCTATAACATATAGCAATAAATGTAATGTTTATTAAGTAAAAAAAAAAATATACATATAAAATGACATACTTGTCAGTTGCGACGCTTAATTGATCAGCGTTATTTAGTGCGTCCCACAATGCGACGAGGGCGCGCAAAGCTGGTGGTAGCACGTTAACCACCGATGATTGTTGTTGACCTTACGATAAAATATTTAATTGGTTATTTACTAATTTACAATTTATCATTAGCAAAAAATTAGACACTGGGAAATTAAAAATCCCATTATACAAATGATCTGTTTAAGATAAATTCTAGAAAGCTTGACATTTTTATACTAACATGCATTTTCTTATTTGCAAGCTGGAAATTTGCTGGAGAATGACAAGCTGGAGATCAATCTAAAATATGAAAACTAACACTTTAATACTTTAGATCGATCTCCACTTCCAGGTGATGAAAATACAAGTAAATATACATATGTATAGAATGGATATCAATAATACCAGCGTCAGGAGCATTGGCAGTGCCGGGATCTTCCTCGCTGATTGGCATATCTATGTCTGTTTTACGCGCTCGACTCGAAGTCGCTTCAGTGCCGGAGCGCGTTAACGATTCTAATGTGGACGGATGGATGTGCAAGTACTGCCCTGTGTGACGTTACAAACATTATTACGTTTATAATTGTTTTCATAATAAAATTACAAATGAATTAATAATTGATTTTTTTAGACAAAAAGAGGAAAATTATTCAAAATTAGAAGATATGGACGTTTATATATACCTGCGTTAGAAACTTCAACGGAGTGTCTCTGGGGGCGGGGCAGTGGTGCGTCGTGCGGTGGCCGCGTCACTACGCGCGCGCCCGCCTTCGGCAGTTGCGGATGGAATTTGAGGAACGTCGCACAAGCGATGGCGTCGTGCACTATGCCTGAGATATTATAATAAGGATGTAATATAAGGTATATGTTTTAATTCGATTTGCACGAGATAATAGGCTTATGGTAATACCATATCAACAAAAAAGAAGAAAGTTTAAATATTTAAAACTTCTAAAATTATTTGGATTCAATAAAAATTAGAAATTTAAGTTTGAAAAAAAGTTGCAGGAGTTTTATGCTTCGCTTTTTGCATGCGCTTAACATTTTAGGAAACGTAGTTGTAGTTTAAAATCAGCGATGAATGAGATTCCAGCCTCAAGTATCATTAGCTGAGTTAGATCTTGTGTCATAATTAAAGGTTCATAACATATTATGTATTACGTCTTCTGTATTTTATAGATAGCAATTAAGGATTTAGGCCAGTCGTGTAAAATATTAAATTATAATTAAATAAAATATTTATTGAAATTTATATTTTCAGTTGAGTTCTGACCCTTAAAAAAACGACTCACCTTCGTGCCATAATAGTGCGGCAAAAACAGATCGTAAGCATTCTGCTTGCGCCGGACTGAGTGCGTACTTGCGAGGCAGCGACGTACGCGCCGGCAGCGGCGGCGGCGACGGTCGCACCAACCGCTCACGAGACAACCGCTTCGGACTACGATTCTCCTCCTAGAAATCAAAAACATTTTAAACATACTACATAAATATCAAGCCATATGGAAAAGTACAAAAAAATTTCAAACACATGTCACACGCACAGAGTTAGAAAGCGAACATCTACATAAAAAGCTGCGGTCGAACGAGCAGTTCCACCTGATACGGACCTTGGCGACATCGAAGTGAGTGTTGGCGATGTCGTCGAGGGTGCTCTCCGGCGAAGTTTGCGTCCCCGTCTGCGCCACACGGATCGGCTCTGTTTCTTGGGTCCCCAAGATTTCCGTCTATAGGGCAAAGTGTTGCGTACGACAAAATAACAATCTTCTTTTTTTTCGACTTACATCTCAAGCATTAGTACAATTATAAATAAAAAAAGAAGGTTGAAATTAAAAGGTTGTGAGGGACAGTTATCAACGGCCAAAAGCGACACGCATTAGACGAGGAGCACTTATATAAACTGTACCTCTCGCAAAGAGTCGTCGCGCACGTTATCACTGGACCGATGCTTGGCTGGCCACCATTCCCCACTGTTCCCGTTGTTACGACGCGGCATACGTCTGTCGGACATATTAAAAATGTTTTACAACAAAATCTAATGCAGATTGCATTTGATTTGCAAAGTACAAGAAATAAAAAAATACCTGGAAATAATGCAGTAAACTAAAATAACCAATCATAAAATAAAAATTTATAGATAATGAAAATTCCATATAAAGTGTAAAACATGAAGTACTAGTTTAAAGTACTCTGAATGCAATCAAGATGATAGAGAGATATGTTATAGGCAGCTGTTTTATATTAATAAAGGTTTCTAAATTCCTTTTGCGCCTACCTTGGTGTAGGCATAGAAGTGGATTCATTTCGTTGGATTCTCCCTCGTTTACTGGGTTCTCCAAACATGTATGGACTGGTACTTGCGCTATCACTCTAAAACAAGTATAATATTAAACTGAAATATTAATTTGTTTTTGTTTCAAAAACAAACAAACTCGTACATAGGAATATGTTACTTATTAAATTATTATTATTATTAAATAATTTTTCCTGCGTATCCCGCAGTATATTAATGATTTATAAAGATGAAACAAGTATAACTTTGTAACAAAATAAATCTTACCTCACTGGTTAAATCACATTGTATGGAAAACGGAAAACGTCTGTCTTCAGAACTTAAATCTGTAATAATACGTCAGTATTAATAAAACTGTGTAGATCAGCTTCACGCCGTATCCCGCATACAGCAGGGTAGACAAAGGAAACCTAGTTAAGACACTCCGTCCGTTCTACTTTCCGTCGAATTTTTCGAGACATTGCGTGTTGAGTGGTGGATCTCAAGTCTGGGTTTTGCCTTAGTGCGACAGCAAAAAAAAGGAAAATATTAATATCGCGATACACTCACACCCTCGTGCCCCTGCGCCACGACGACCTCAAGTATATTTATAGTATGCTCATTAGCATATCTAGACATATTTTCTGGGTTAGGGGGGCTGGATTTTAGTTTTGAACAAATATGTTGGTGTAAATGTTGTCTTTTTTTATTTTTCGGGGCAACTTTTTAAGTAAAATTTCCTGGGTGAGCACGGACCACCCAGCCCTCCCTATTCTGACGCCCATGAGTATGATAAAAAAATATCACAATACACAAGGTTTGATTTCACACTTTGGTTTAATATTAATATTAATATCCATAAGATCTAATATATGCATAATTACCATTGCTGGCGGCATCAGCTTCATCTTCTGACCATTGAGGTTGTTCCATTTGAGCTTCATTGAAAGCGGCCCAATTCGCAGGGTATTCCTAAAAGTATTAAAAAGCAAACTTGAATAAAAAATCTAACAGGATAAGCATATGAAAACTTCATTCTTCTAATGAATAATATTTGCCAAGATTATATTGTTTTGCTTCGAAATTTGTTGTCCTTAAGTCTTATAGAAAGGAAGTTAGTTATAAAGATTACAATCCCTAAGGTAAAAGTTTATTTTCTCTCCTATAAAATAAATTTTTGCATCATATTTTGCTGATATTGATGCTCCTTCAGAATTCACATTTTAAATACCAATGCGATCGTTTAAAATATTATTCGCCTTATTTTTCACACTGCTATGCTATACACCATACGCAAAAGGTTGAAATGTTGCTTAATATATACGGTTGTATGTATGATACCACTGTATACCTTAATAAAATTTTATTGTACGTATGCACGTACCCATAGTTTTATTTTGAGATGTGTTACATGACTTCGATCGTTTTGTAATTTTTAACATATGATGTGTCAATTCAAGATTATATTTTCTTTGGCGGTAATCAATTCCAAGATGTTTTCAAGATGTGTTCAAATTGCAAAAGTGCCCTCAAAAATAGACTTATTTACAATATCTGAACAATTCTGGAAAAATATACATTTTAATGAATTTATGGATAGTGACGTTTATTTTAAATTTCCTAAGGATATCTTTAATAGATACCGAGAAAATAAACTTATACGTTAGGAGTTGCAAGAGCTACAACTCTCTTGTAATGTAAAGGTAAGAAAGAAAAATATGTTTTATTCCTATTTTAGATGAAAAGTAATATAATCACGTTAAAACGATTTAATATAGTTTTCATATGGTTGTCCCGCTAGGTCCTTACACTATATGATCTACAAACCACAAAATATATATTTTTAAGAGAATAATCATAATCGTACTCGAGGGTCTTCGTCGTCGACAGATCGCAATAGGCTCCGATCAAGATGTCCGTGGTACTGTAAACACCAAGCAACGCCTGCGCTACTTTCAGCATAAGTCTGCGCTGATTCTTGACTAAGTCGAACCCAAGTGCCATCTTTGTTCCCCAACTGTTGTAATTATATAAGGATATATCATATATAATACTTATATATGTAATTTAAATGTAAAAAAATGTATATTAGATAGCGTTTATATAAAAGAATTAAAAAAGGAAAATTAAAAAAGTATCTGTAAACAAATTAGGTAATAACAGAATATGACATGTTATAAATTGTAACGGTATAGGTTATACAATCATATATAATAAGTGATAGCAATATTAAGTCACATGAACAATACCTCTTCTAAGACGGCAATATACGCTCCCGGTGGTATGCGGCCCAGTTCCTCAGACTGGAGGCTGGGGCTGGCTCGCACCCGCAGCCCCGCACTGTCCTCGCCCGCAAAGCGTCTCAGACGGTACGCAGACACGGAACCCAACCATCGCTCCGCCGCAAACTCATCGTTTGCACTTTCAGCAACATCTATCTTTAAATCCTATAGCAAATTAAACAGAACTAAAGTACACACACACACAGAACAGAATACTGTTTTTTTAAATTAATTTAAAGTACAAAAATATGACATACTTTGCAACTCAAAAAGTTACAGCCAATTTTTTAATATTGCTATTTTTAACCTTTTTTTACTTCTTGAATAATATTGAGAAGCAATCTTAGAATATAATCTTACGTAGAAAGGTCACATTAAAAAAGTGTTACGTAGAAAGGTCACATTTAAAAATTTTAAAAGTAGTATTAAATATTTTTAAGAATTTTAAAGTGTTAAGTGTTATTGATATTCGAATGACGTCATTAATGCCGTAAAGCTTTCAGTAATATTAAATGTAATACGAAACGTAAACCACTACCTGTGCTGTAGGATAATCATCCATAGTGCATCTAAACACGTAAGTCCCGGGAGACCTTGGCACCCATACAGCCATATAGGATCCATCTCGCTGTCCATCAACGATCAGCCGCTCGGCGGGTATGCGGCCGCCGCCTCCAAGTCCTTCCAGCATGGCACCAGCGCCACCCCATGCGCCACTCGCAAACCGTAACTCTTCAAATGAATAATTTTGATACGGCTATCGATAGAAAAAAAAAATTGATAAAAAAAACATATATATATACATATATAAATTTTAACAATTTAATTGTAAAACGTAAATGACCTCATAGCTCTGTAAAACAGCGTACTGAGTACCGACTGTAAATGCGATTATTCGATTCTCCTTTGGGGGATATAATTATTTTTATTTTGGGGCTCTGGCACATCAGAGTGCGGCGTTGGGTTCCATCACTCAACAAGCGAAGTCTAGTATTCAGTCGAATAATCAAAAAAAGAAGTTAAGTAAAGGCCGGGCTTTG